>JASVEL010013717.1:0-235945 GCA_032618575.1 Nicotiana noctiflora | reverse complement strand
GAGTTATGCAAACCGTAGGGTTCGAGAGTTGTCTTTCATGGTTGGTGATAGAGTATTGCTAAAGGTTTCGCCCATGAAGGGTGTTATGCTGTTTGGGAAGAAGGAGAAACTGAGTCCCAGGTTCATTGGTCCTTTTGAGATACTCGGGAGGATTGGGGAGGTGGCATATGATTTGGCCTTGCCACCCAGTTTGCCCAGTGTTCATCTAGTATTCCATGTGTCTATGCTCCGAAATTATGTCGGGGATCCATCTCATGTGTTGGACTTCAATACGATTCAACTTAATGGCGATCTATCTTATGATGTGGAGCCAGTGGCTATTCTGGGTAGACAGGTTCGAAAGTTGAGGTCCAAGGACATTGTTTCAGTCAAGGTGCAGTGGAGAGGCCGGCCCGTAGAGGAGGCTACTTGGGAGATCGAGCAGGAGATACGGAGCAGATATCCTCACTTATTTGAGTTTCCAGGTATGTATCTTGACCCGCTCGAGGCCGAGCATTTGCTTAAGTTGGGGAGAATGTGATGACCCATCCCGTCATCGTGTTAGTTATCACCCCATTTTCCCCGTTATATACTTGTTCATGTTTCAATATGTGTGTTTGGTGAGTTTGAGTCAATTCGGATCGAGTTTGGATGGAAATGAGAAAAATAGTCTCTTAGGAGAAGGCATAGTTGGGAAAAGTCAACCGGATGTTGACTTGTGAGTTAGAGAGCTCGGAATCAAATTCTGATGATTCGGTCTGCTCCGGGAGGTCATTTGTGGCTTAGGAGAGTGATCGGAATTGAATTTGGAGGTCCGGTGTAGTTTTAGGCTTGAATTGGCTAAGGTTGAATTTTGGCGAAATCCGAACGGTAGGTGAGATTTTGATCCGGGGGTCAGAATGCAATTCCGACAGTTACAGTAGCTCCGTTAGGTGATTTTGGATATGTCTGCAAATTTTCAGGTCATTCGGACATCGTTTGGTCGGGTTTTTGATTGGATACTGGTTTCGAAAGTTTTAGATGAAATTTAGGGTTGAATTCGCTTTGATTTGATGATTTTCGTGTTTAAGGGTGTGCTTTTATGATTGGAACAAGTTCGTATCGTGTTTTGGAGTAGGTTGGTGGTTTTCGTTGGGGTCCCGGGGGCCTCAGGATGAACCCGGGGGTCCAAACGAACCATTTTTGGCCAAAGAAAGGATCAGCTCTACTGTCATAGGTGCAGCAGACGTTTGTTCTTCGCGATCGCAAAGATGGCCACGCGATCGCATAGTGTATCGGAGAGCCGATGATTTTTGTTCTTCGCATTCGCAAGGTGTTGGACGCGAACGCGTAAGATGAGGACTGGGTGAATCACGATCGCGGAGTCTGGATCGCGTTCGCGGAGTGAAAGGGTAGCTGGTCATCGCGATCGCGACTGAGGCCACGCAATCACGTAGAGTAAGAATAAGGGCTGCTTCCATTTTTTCATCGCGAACGCGTGCGTAGCATTGCGTTCGCGTAGGGTAATGACACCTGGCAGAAGGGTTTTAACAAGACATTTCATCCGCGAACCCATAACACATTTCCTCCATTTTTGAGTTCTTAGAGAGCAAAGTGACGGGATTTGTAGGGGATTTCATCGGGAAAATATTGGAGGTAAGTTCTATGGTCTAAATACATAATTTTATCTTATAATATTTAATTATTTCACTATAAATGGGAGGATTAATGGGGGATTTTTGCCCTAAGCATGGGCTATGGTAAATCACCGACTTGAATGGGCGAACAGAGTCCGATTTTGATAAACTTTATATGTATGGACTCATGTTAAGATAAGAATTCCAAAAGTGTAACTTTCGTAATTTTTCGAGAAGCGTACCGAAAGTCGGAATTTGACAACTTCGTGGGTTTTGGTGTAAATCGAGTTATTTTGATTCAGTTATGTCCATTTAGCCTATTTTGATATATTCTTATTGATTTTGATCAGATTTTGCATCCGAGGATGTTGATTTGCGAGGCAAGCGCAAGGCGATCCAGGACTTCTACCGATTCGAGGTGTGTGGTGGTAGTAAATGATGTACTGAGGGTTTGAAACCCCGTACTTGCACTATACAGTGCTATGCTGAGATGAAACACGCGTAGTGTGACGAGCGTGGTAGTATTGTGACTGGGGATTTGGACTTTTTCCTTCCCGCCTGATAGTTTACTGTGTATCATGACTGAGATTGAGCTTATAAATGTGTAATTGGGCTAGTAGCCATGTTTTGGGCCTTGCGCCGATCTGTAGAATATTAGTGAAGCCTGTAGATCTAAGTGACCCTTATATCATGCGGGATAAATACACACAGCCGTAATTATAGCTGTATAGCATATCATGAGTCAGTACTAGATGTGTACTTTGAGAGAGACTACCTGGGGTGGGATTCCCTGTTCTAGCTAAGTGGGCCTGAGAGGCCAAGTCTATATTGACTGAGATGGGGTCGACGACCCGCTGTGAGGTATGTATATACATACCGGATCGGGCTGGGCGCTGCAGCATTATACATATATATACATATATATTGGATCGGGATGCACGCCGCAGCATTATATATATATATACTTGATCAGACTGCATGCCGCAGTGATATACATGTGGATCGGACTGCACGCCGCAGTAATATACATGTGGATCGGACTGCATGCCGCAATATTGTTGCGCTTGGGCTGCAGGAGCCCCTCCGGAGTCTGTATACACCCCCGGTGAGCGCCGTCGATGTTAAATGGATCGGGCTGCACGCAGCAGCACTATATATATTGGATCGGGCTGCACGCTGCAGCATTATATATATATATATATATATATATATATATATTATGATCGGGCTGCACGCCGCAGCAGTATGAGTGAGGACTAGGTCACTGTGGATCATTGCTAGGCAGTTGTTGATTGGAATTGGACTTATCACTGTAGAGATGACTTACCTGTGAGGTTACCCTTAGAACTGTTTAGTGATTGTACAGGTGTTCCGCTTTCGGTTGTTATTTATTATTATTACTCACTGAGTTGAAATATACTCACCCCACTCCGCTGCACTTTTTTGTGCAGATCCAGGTGTTCAGTAGGGCAGTTAAGCTATTGCAGCTGCTTCATTACTACTATCCCGAGGAGACTTCGAGGTAGCTGCCGGCGTCTGCAGGACCTGATCTCTTCCTCTCTATTATTTTGGTGTTTTTATGCTGCCTAGACTTGATTGTCTAGGATATTTCATCTGTAGAGGCTCAGACTTGTGACACCGCAATTGGTTGGGCTATATTTTGTTTGTTTCTATTTCCGCACTTAATGTTTTGATATGAAAACAAGTTATTAACGTTAATTGATCAGTATTAATTAATAAAAGGCTGGTAAAATGGATAACATGGTCGGGCTTGCCTAGCAATGTGTTGGGCGCCATCACGACCGGGGTTTGGGTCGTGACAATGGCTTAGTCCGACCGAGTGGCATCGTACTGTGTTGTTGGCTATAAATGAGCCGATAAACCTCTTACTTGGATGGTTATGGATATATTTGGGTTGTGTTCCGGTTGTTTGGATCCCCTTAGGATCGTTATCACTGTTTCTATGATTATAGGATGTTTTCATGATATCGGTCATGAGCTAAACACTGTCTAAAAATGATTTGTAAATACTGAGATTTCTGAACACTTAATTCTAAAATTTCTGTTAAACGGGACAAAAAAATGGTCAGTATTTGTGCCAATGAGGCTTGCATTACATGTAGCAGCATATGTTACTATGATATTGCGCTTGGGCTGTAGGATCCCCACCAAAGCCTGAACCCCCACAGTGAGCGCGGGTACTCAAATGGATCGGGCTACGCGCCATAGCATCATGTTCATGTGCATCTGCATTGCTTTTACGCATTTATACCTATCCACTCTATCTGTTACTATTTTCCCTGAGATTATGAAATGATGTATAGCTTTACTGTGTGGTATTTTGGGTTTTCTTACCTTCAATATCATTATACATGTCTATTACCACTAAGTTGGAAGTACTCACTTTACTCTCTGCACATTATGTGTAGATCCAGGTACCTCTCCGCAGGGTTAATATTTAGCTGCTTCAAGAGCATATTCTGGAGTTAGTCGAGGTAGCTACCCGGCGTCTGCAGGACCCGATTTCTCCATTGTCGTTCTATGTTTTAGACATTTCTGCGTTTTTAGATTTATCATTTATATATTATTGTTACTATGCTATTCGGTAGATGCTCTTGACTCGCGAACCCCAGATCTGTGGGTGGTGGTGAGTACTGTTATTGGGTTATTTTCATATACATTTGCTAAACTTTGTATATTGCCTCGTTTTTATTGATTTTGAGCAAAGAATGCGAGCTGGTAGCTCGGTAATGTGTGTGATTGGTCGGGCTTTCCTAGCAATGTGCTGGGCACCATTACGACCGAGTTTGGGGTCGTGACATATACTTTCCAATGAGGCCTGGATACGATTGTGAGCACGTGATTTTTGCCCCAAGCAAACTATTCCAAAATATAGGCAAAAATGATTTTTGAATTTGTGTGGAACTTTGTTGATAATTGTTTATTTAATAATAACTCATAAAACAAGTAGAAATACCAGGATTAGTTTTTCTATTTTTGGAAAACAAAACAAAGAAAATCAAATATTATCCATTTTGTATTAATTAGAAAATACCAAAAATAGAAATTAATTGCTCCTTCATTTTAGAAAAAATAGGAAATTAAAAGAAAAATAAGGAAAATACAAGGAATAATAAATACAAGAGTAAAATATAAATACAAAAAAAATATAATACGGAAATACTAATATAATGAATAATACAAAAATACAATATACAAAATTGGGCCAAATACACTTCAGTGGCCCAATTGATACAATACACGGACCAGGCCCAAAAGAAAATGAGTCAGCCGGTCTGCCTATACATAAACCAAAGTGACACCGTCCAGGGGAGATTTAATATGGACCATCGATTCATTGGATCAAGTGGTCGAGAGTAACAGTTGCCTAATAACTAAAACGATGTCGTACGCTTGAACCAATCTGAGCCATTGATATCATCCATCAAATGGTCACGATTAAATGACCACTTAATGAGGATGACATCGTTCTTGGTGTAATTGCATTTGAGCCGTTGGTACATTCAATCCAACGGTCCAAGATCGTTCAAAGCTTTTAAATATACAGAAAACATTACATACACATCATTATACATCTTCGTCTCTGACCTTGAAACCCTAGCCGCCTAAGAGCCTCTCCACCCTTGCCGGAACTTTACTGGCAGTGGTTCACCACCTCCACCAATAAGTCCACCCTTAACATCGTTTCACCGTATCCATCTCCTCTATCACCATGTCATATCTGATCCCCCAAAAAACTACTGGAAAATCTCGAACAATCCAAAAGGTGTTGCCGGAATCCTACTCAGGCGACCACTATTTTTTAACCGGTGTTTGTCATTAACACCATGTGACCCTCTCATCGTCCTTTTCAAACCCCACTAGTTAGATTTCCTTGATCAACCCCAAACCGTTCGAATATAAAAAAATGTTTCGCCGGAACCCTACTCCGGCGAACACTCCTAATCCAAAAACCATCCTGATAGACCCCTGGCCTTACTGCTAAGAGTCTTTCTTGCAAAAGACTCGATGAGTCTGTTCGAGGATTAAAAGCAAAGAAAAATGGCTCCTGAACTTCTGACACTGGAAAAACAAGAAAAGAAAAGAAAAATGAAGAAAAGAAAGTAGAAGAAAGAAAGAAAGAAAAGAAAGAAACGAGAATGCAAAAGCTAAATACCTTAACCCTAATTTTTCTACTAGTATGTTTCTGACCTTATTATTTTTCCTGTTTCTTTGCCTTCCTGAGTATTTCATAAGGTCTATTACACGCTTAGTCGCCTTCTGATTATACTTAGTTGTGAAAATACTGACTGTGACTGTGTAGTTTTCTAATCTTTCTATTTTGGAATCGCATGGTCATAGGTTTTTTATTTCTGGTAAAAGTTTTAGTCAAATCACCTGTTTTGTTATTCATAGCCACATTTAGGGTTCTTACTTGATAGGTTCGAAATTAGTGATTGGGTATTCTGTTAATTTGATTCAACCTATGATCAATTTGTCTCCCTGAATCTTGTTAATTGAGTATTTTATCTTAATGTGACTCTATTTGTAAAGTTGTCTAGTATTAGCTATTTTTGCAATTCAATTTTGACTTTGACTTTTCTAAGCTTATGATCAAATAAAAGGGTTAATTGGGTAAATAAAAAGAAAATACAGGGTTAAGGGGGAAAGGATAAATGGTATATTGTAAATAAACTAAAGAGTTAAGGGTATAAAAGGCAAATACTGCCTGGTTCATGGGTAAATAACTGAGGGATAAAGGGTATTCTAGGTACAATGAAAGGTTAAATAGGTAGAAAGTGAAAGCAGGTGAGGGCAATAGGGAGAATTAAGGGTAATTAGAATAATATAGATGCCACTAGAACCTTCTAACAGGGGTTCTAGTGTATTTATGGTTAAAATAAGTGTATTAATCTGAAAATAATTCCTAAGATAGTGGGTGGGAAATCTGAATATTAATTTCAAATTTCCCTCCCATTTTGTTCTATAAATAGGCCTCTTACGCCACATTTTAAGAGGTTCGGAAATTTTATAAGCTTAAAAATACTTAGAAATTGTGCATTATTACTGTTCTATTGGTTTTGAAAATCTTTTGAGTTCGGGTGTTTTCATCTACAGTACTGAATCGATTGTTGAAGCTGTTTGGTTTGAGTTTGGATTAGATTCTGTTGCCATGTTAGTGCTGTGGATTTGCTGGTTATTGCTTGGAGTCCTATCATTTGCGATCTTCTTCTTCTATTTTTGCCTTAGAACTCAACGAGTTTGTTCCACTTTTGTCAAGGTATACTCTCGATCTTTGAAGATGTAATCAAAGTTTTGAAGTTATAAAGCTATTAGACAAGTTTGCTAGCTTTGATTCTGTTCACTTCGTAGACGTCGAGTTAAATAGATTTATATGTAATTTGTTAAGAAATTATGTGTATAATTTGGAATGTATGGACTATGAACTTGAATTTACATTTTCTTCAAGTATATTAGGTTAGATCTTACATAGGAAGTCATATGAAATAAGTCAATAAAAACAAATTACATAGAATAAGGATTAGAATAAATAGAAATGGTAAGTTTAAAGTCTGTTTGAGTGATCACGTTGAGATGAATAGGAAAGTGAAATGAAATTCTAAGAGTTCATCTATTATTTTAGTTTTACATTAGTCAGCTTTAATGAAAACATAAGTTCTGATTCAAATTTGTTGTTAATCAATATTGTAAGTCTTAGATTAATTCAGGATAAGCAGTAATGAATTTTTAGTATTAAGTATAAAATGATTGCTTCAGTATGTATAAATTTGTGTTTCAATTCGAGTAAAGTGTTCTGTAGCGTAATGTTAATATTTTTAGTCGAATAGAAAGTCAATCAATTCTACATCAGAACCTGCAACATTTCAATTAATCAGTAGTGATAATCTATCCATAAAGGTAGATAATCCAAGGATCTTTCAAAAACAGGTGTAATCAACTAGAATAAATCAGACAATAATGCCTAAATAGAAATCAGTGTTAATGCTTTTAGTTAATTTTCTGATATTGTAGTTATAATATTCGTTTATATATATGATTAGTTCAATGAAAATGTTTGGACCTGTTTTGGATTTGTTAACGATTTGGGCATGATCAGGCAAAGAGACCAGATTCAATCGTGATGGCTTATAGGCCCATAAGAGGTGAACTCATAAATGCAAACTGGGCTCTAATCAGCCCTATGCACTAATGTGCATTTCACCTGTTAGTCCGATTTCCAGGCCCAAAACTTGCAATGGCCTGTGTGAATGGAAAATAATGACAAAACATAATTGGATAACATTAATAGTTATTTTAGATAAGGGAAAAACAATAATAGAAAACATAGCACACTATAGTCTTGGCCTTTAAAAAATGAAATAAGATGAGCCTTGTTAGAAGATAAGAATGCACGGGGCCCTCAAATAATTATTATAAAATCCTTAGATTCGGAAGGACCATTTAGATAATTTCACGATTTTTCCCAAAGTAATAAGACATAGATATCTTAGGCACAATTTTAATATACATTCTCAAGTAGGGGTGCACATTTATGTGATCCAAATCTGTCACGACCCGGATTTCCCACCATCGGGGTTATGATGGCGCCTACTAAATGGAAGCTAGGCAAGCCAAATATTAATTACATCTCCATTAATTACTAATTTCTTATTAACGACATAAAAATTACAGCGGAAGACTTAGTCAAATGTGATAAAGGAAAATCCAAATCTGATACACTACCCAAGATTGGTGTCACAATACTCACGAACTTCTAAGAATAATACACATAACTATCTGAAAGAAAATACAAGCTGTTTATCTCGATTACATGAGATAACAGGAATGAAAAGCATAGATAGAAGAGACAATGGGTCCTGCGGACGCCTGCAAGGCTACCTCGTAGTCTCAGTAGTCGAAAAATCCACAAGTCTCTACTGTCGCTGCTGCTGTCCGTAACCTGTATCTGCGCAAAAAGAGCGCAGAGTGTAGTATCAGCACAACCGACCCCATGTGCTGGTAAGTGCCCGGCCTATCCCAGCGAACTAGTGACAAGGCTAAGGCCGGTCACCCACCTAAACTTGTACAGTTGCAATATAGATATATATATATACAATACATTTATAAGGAAATACTCTGCTCTGAATTAACAGTCAATAACTCACGATATCCAGAATAATCTAATCAACCGAATAAATCTTACTTTCATGTCTCAATTCCTCTCTCATTTCATATCTCATGGTAGGCGTACCACCCGCTCCCAACTATCACAGTAATTATATCTTGTGGTAGGCGTACCACCCGCTCCCAATTATCAACAATTATATCTCGTGGTAGGCGTACCACCCGCTCCCAAATATATCAATAGTTATATCTTGTGGTAGGCGTACCACCCGCTCCCAAATATATCAATAATCATATCTTGTGGTAGGCGTACCACCCGCTCCCAAATATATCAATCGGCTACCGGCAACTATGGCCAATGCCAAGATTTTAAGTCACTTTGTGGTCGGCGTACCACACGATCCCAAATATAAAATATATATGTTACCGGCATTTAGCCAATAATCTCTATATCAACAATATTTATAATTACCGATTTTAAACCAATAATTTATAATAATTTCAACAAATTACCTTCATTACCGGTATAACACCAATAACTCTTATTCAACAATTTATTCATAACTAAATTCATATTCCTACAAACTAGGATAGAACAAACACTTACCTCGAAAGTTCACGAACGATTCAATCCGTAGCAATGCCTTTTCCTTTCGAATTTGACTCCAATCCAACCGTATCTATACACAATTGATTTCATATCATCAATTCTACTTAACAAACTAGTTCATATTGCTAAATATGATTTTTACAATATTCTGCCCGGAATAGTAAAAATCGACCCCGGGCCCACATAATCGAAACTCAAGTTTCGAACCAAAATAAGTTCACCCAATCACCCATGAGTTCAAATATACAATTTGTTCTTAAGTTCGACTCAAAAACGAGGTCTAGATCGCAAATTCTTTGAAAACCCTTACTATACTCAATTCTCAATTTTTCTACCCATTTACACCTATTTAGGCTTAGGAATTCAAATAATATTGATGGAAAATGAAGAAAACGAGTTAAGAATCACTTACCCAAGAAGTTTTGATGAAAATCGCCCAAGAATCGCCCCAATAAGTTGTTTGGAGAAGAGAGAGTTGAGAGAAATGGGATTTTATCCCGTCTGTTCTGTTTTTGCAGAACTTAAAATCACTGGGCAAATTTACTCTATGCGATCGCAGGGCCTGTGATGCGATCGCATAGAAGAAAATAAGGGGACAGCAAAATTGCTCTATGCGATCGCGGAGGACAAATGCGATCGCATAGAAGGAAATGGATGAATTGAAATTACTCTATGCGATCGCAGGGAATGGTACGCGATCGCATAGAAGGAAATTCTGGGCCTCAGTCTTACTCTATGCGATCGCGAAGGATAGTATGCGATCGCATAGGAGGAACAATGGAAGTTATGCGATCGCATGGGCTCTATTGCGATCGCACAGGAAGGATTTTTGGGACCTCTGATCTTTGCTCTATGCGATCGCAGCTACACCTATGCGATCGCATAGAAGAAAATCTCTGTGCAAAAATTGCAGAGTTCCTGCTGAAATTTTCAAGTTCAAACCACCCCGTTACCTATCCGAAACTCACCCGAGCCCTCGGGGATTCAAACCAAGTATGTACACTGACTCAAAAACATTATACGAACTTGCTCGCGCGATCAAATCACCAAAATAACATCAACATCAAGGAATTTAGCCTTAAATCTCAAGAATTCTTTCAAAATTTCATAACTTCCAAACTTTCCAATTTAAGGCCGAAACACGTCAAACGACGTCCGTTTCCAACCAAACTTTACAGGAAGCGCTTAACCAATATATATGACCGGTACCGGGCGTCGGAACCAAAATACGAGCCCGATACCAGTACTTTTTAATAAAAAATCAGTTTCATTTTCCTTAAACATTTTCAGAAAACAATTTAACAGAAAAATTCTTTTACCGGGGTTCTAGACCTCGGATTTCAATTACGGACATATGCCCAAGTTCCATATTTTTCTACGGATTTTCTGAAACAGTCAAATCACGGATCCGGTCCGTTTACCAAAAATGTTGACCAAAGTCAACCATATCAATATTAATATCAAAATTCTTCAACTTTTTCACATATTTCACATATTTCAACATAAATATTTTCCAGCTTTGTGCCCGGACTGTGCACGCAAATCGAGGCAACTATAAATGAGGTTTTCAAGACCTCCAAAGCTCGGAATGATTAATAAAACAAGTGATGACCCTTTGGGTCGTCACAATCTCCACCTCTAAAACAACCGTTCGTCCTCGAACGGACAAAAGAAAGAAGTACCGAGTCAGGAAACAAGTGTGGGTAACGGCTCCGCATATCAGACTCGGACTCCCAGGTCGATGCCTCAGGAGGCTGACCTCTCCACTGAACACGCACAGAAGGATGACTCTTCGACCTCAACCGTCGAACTTGCCGGTCTAGAATGGCTACCGGCTCCTCCTCGTAAGATAGATCATTGTCCAATTGGACAGTACTGAAGTCTAACACATGTGTGGGATCGCCGTGGTATCTCCGAAGCATAGATACATGAAAAACTGGATGCACGGCTGATAAGCTAGGCGGCAAAGCTAATCCGTAAGCCACCCCTCCCACTCTGTCTAGAATCTCAAATGGGCCAATATACCTAGGGCTGAGCTTGCCCTTCTTCCCAAACCTCATCACATCCTTCATAGGCGACACTCGGAGCAATACTCGTTCACCAACCATGAAATCTACATCTCAAACCTTGCGATCCGCATAAGTCTTTTGCCTAGACTGAGCTGAACGCAATCTCTCCTGAATAGTCTTGACCTTATCCAAGGCCTCCTGAACTAAGTCTGTACCCAACAACCGAGCCTCTCCCGGTTCAAACCATCCAACCGGTGATCGACATCGCCTACCATACAACGCCTCATACGGAGCCATCTGGATGCTAGACTGGTAACTGTTATTGTAGGCGAACTCTGCTAATGGGAGAAACTGGTCCCACGAGCCTCCAAAATCAATGACACAGGCTCGGAGCATGTCCTCTAGGATCTGAATGGTCCTCTCGGACTGACCGTCTGTCTGAGGATGAAAAACTATACTTAACTAGACCTGGGTGCCTAACTCTTGCTGGATCGCCCTCCAGAAATGCGAGGTAAACTGCATACCCCCATCTGAGATAATAGACAACGGCACCCCATGAAGACGAACAATCTCCCTAATGTAAATCTCTGCTAACCTCTCTGATGAGTAAGAGTCAGGTACTGGAATAAAGTGTGCTGACTTGGTCAGCCTATCAACAATGACCCAAATAGCATCGAATTTCCTTCTAGTCAAAGGAAGTCCAGTAACGAAATCCATAGTGATCCGCTCCCATTTCCACTCGGGAATTTCAATCCTCTGGAATACACCACCAGGTCTCTGGTGCTCATATTTCACCTGCTGACAATTTAGACACCGAGCGACATATGCAACGATATCTTTCTTCATTCTGCGCCACCAATAGTGCTGACGTAAGTCCTGGTACATCTTCGCGGCACCTGGGTGAATAGAATACCGTGAGTTGTGGGCCTCCGCTAAGATTAACTCTCGAATTCCTTCGACATTGGGCACACAAACTCGACCCTGCAATTTCAATATCCCATCATCATCTAGATTTACCTGTGTGGCACCTCCCCGCTGTACTGTATCTCTCAACTCACGCAAATGAGGATCATCAAATTGCCTCTCACGGATACGCTCAAATAAGGAAGAACGAGCGACCGTGCAGGCTAACACCCTACTAGGCTCAGAAATGTCTAATCTCACGAACCGGTTAGCTAAGGCCTGGACATCTATAGCTAATGGTCTCTGACTGACCGGAATATATGCAAGACTACCCATGCTGGCAGACTTTCTACTCAATGCATCGGCCACCACATTAGCCTTACCTGGGTGATATAAAATAGTAACATCATAGTCTTTTAGCAACTCTAGCCACCTTCTCTGCCTCATATTCAACTCTTTCTGCTTAAACAAATACCGAAGACTCTTATGATCGGTGTATACTTCACATGCTACACCATACAAATAATGCCTCCGGATCTTCAATGCGTGAATAATCGCCGCCAATTCTAGATCATGCACTGGATAGTTCTTCTCATGAATCTTCAACTGCCTCGAAGCATAGGCAATAACCTTGCCATCCTACATTAACACTGCACCAAGCCCAATACGGGAAGCATCACAATAAACAGTATAAGGTCCCGTACCTGTGGGTAAAACCAATACCGGTGCTGTGGTCAAGGTTGTCTTGAGCTTTTGAAAGCTCACCTCACATTCATCGGACCATTCAAATTGAACACCCTTCTGGGTCAATCTGGTCAGTGGGGTTGCAATAGACGAAAATCCTTCTACGAATCGGCGATAATAGCCCGCTAACCCCAAGAAACTCCGAATATCCGTGGCTGATGTCGGTCTAGGCCAGCTCTTGACTGCCTCAATTTTCTTCGGATCAACCTGAATACCTGCTGCCGTCACAATATGACCCAGGAATGCAACTGAACTTAGCCAAAACTCACATTTTGAAAATTTTGCATATAGTTGGCTATCTCTCAGAGTCTGTAAGGCCACTCTGAGATGTTGCGCATGCTCCTCCTGACTGCGGGAATATATTAATATGTCATCAATGAAGACTATTACAAACAAGTCTAAATAAGGCCGGAACACCCGATTCATTAATTCCATAAAAGTTGTTGGAGCATTTGTCAACCCAAAAGACATGACCAGAAATTCATAATGTCCATACCGAGTGCGGAACGCGGTCTTAGGGACATCGGATGCCCTAATCTTCAGCTGATGATAGCCAGATCTCAAATCTATCTTTGAAAATACCTTGGCACCCTGAAGCTGGTCAAATAAATCATCAATTCGCGGAAGTGGATATTTATTTTTGATAGTCACCTTGTTTAACCGTCGATAGTCAATGCACATTCTCATCGAACCATCTTTCTTCTTTACAAATAATACAGGTGCACCCCACGGCGAAACACTGGGTCTAATGAAACCCTTTTCAAGTAAATCCTGCAACTGTTCCTTCAATTCTTTTAACTCTGGCGGAGCCATACGGTATGGGGGAATGGAAATGGGCTGAGTGCCCGGAGCCAAATCAATGCAAAAATCAATGTCCCTATCGGGCGGCATACCTGGCAAGTCTGAAGGAAATACTTCAGGAAATTCGTGAACTACAGGCACATAGTCAATAGAAGGAACCTCAGCACTAGAATCACGGACGTAGGCCAAATAAGCCAAGCATCCCTTTCCAACCATACGCTGAGCCTTAACATAAGAAATAGCATTACGGCTAGTATGACCTGAAATCCCTTTCCACTCTATACGAGGCGAATTCGGCAGAGCTAAAGTCACAGTCTTGGCATGGCAATCTAAAATAGCATGATACGGAGATAGCCAGTCCATGCCTAGTATAATATCCAAGTCCACCATATTTAGGAGTAATAAATCAGCACGGGTCTCGAGACCCTCAATTACTATAATACATGACCGATGAACTCGATCAACCACAATAGAGTCGCCTACTGGTGTAGACACATGAACAGGAACACTCAGTGGATCACTGGGTTGAATCAAGTATGGTGCAAAATAGGAAGACACATACGAATATGTAGACCCAGGGTCAAATAATGCTGATGCCTTTCTATCACAAACCAAAATAATACCTGTAATGACGGCATCAGAAGACTCAGCCTCTGGTCCGGCGGGAAGTGCATAACATCGGGGCTGTGCCCCACCACCCTGAGCAGTATCTCTAGGACGATCAGCTGCTGGCTGGTCTCTACCTCTATCGGTCCGAGCTCCACCTCTATGACCTCTACCTCCACCTCTATGTCCTCTACCTCCGCCTCTAGCCGGCTGGGCAGGCTGTGAGGGAACTGGGGCCTGAATCATGGCACGAGAACCCTGCTGATGAGATCTGTCAGAAGCTCGAGGGCAATACCTTGCAATGTGCCTAAGATCACCGCACGTAAAACAAGCCCTCGGCTGCTGAAAATGGCGAAGTGGTGGTGCACTGATAGGCTGCTGATCAGAGTAGCGTGGCCGAGAATTACGATCACCTGAAGCATCATGAGAAACCTGAAGAGCTGACTGATAAGGCCTAGGAGGATGGCCTCTATCATAAAAATCTCTATCTCCAGACGAGGTACCACTGAATCTACCCGAATTACGAGATCTCTTATCTGATCCATGTCTCGCTCCCTGTGACAGAGCCATCTCGATCCGGCGGGCTGCATTAGCCGCCTCCTGAAAAGTGATTTCAGTTCCTGCCCCCATAGCCATCTGTAGCCGAATTGGCTGATTCAAGCCATCAATAAACCTCCTCACTCTCTCCCGATCTGTGGGAAGTATGATAATAGCATGACGAGCCAGGTCCACGAACCTAGTCTCGTATTGTGTGACAGACATAGAACCCTGATGAAGACGCTCAAATTGTCTGCGCATAACCTCCCGCTGAGTTGCTGGAAGGAACTTCTCCAAGAATAATTCTGCAAACTGCTCCCAAGTCAAAGATGACGATCCCGCTGGCCTGGATAGACAATAATCTCTCCACCAAGTCTTGGCGGAACCAGATAACTGAAAAGTAGCAAAGTCCACACCATTAGTCTCCACAATACCCATAGTACGGAGAACTTCGTGGCAGTTGTATAGGAAATCCTGTGGATCCTCCGAAGGAGTGCCACTGAATGTGGTAGTGAACAGCTTGGTAAACCTGTCCAATCTCCACAACGCATCAGCAGACATAGCTGCACCATCATTAGATGGAGTCGCAATAATAGGCCGAACTGCTTCAACTGGCTGAATCACAGGATCTTGAGCCTGGGGAATTACTGGCTCTGGAGTGCGCGTAGCAGGAGTCTGATTACCTCCTCCAGCCTGAGAAGTGGCTGGTGCTACCGGCAATAAACCTGCTCTGGTGACATGATCCATAAAACCTGCTATCCGGACCAAAGCATCCTGAAGATCCGGTGAAAATAAAGCTCCTCCTGGGACCTGAGCTGGGCCTACTGGAGCTGCTGGGGCTGGAACTTCCTCCTCGATATGAACCTGAGGTTCTGCCACTCGTGCTGCTGCTCGGGGCTGAGCTCCGCCCCTACCTTGTCCTCTAGGACGACCTCGACCTCGGCCTCTACCCCTAGCGGGAGCTGCCGCTGCTGGGACCTCGGGCTGCTAGTCAGTAGATGAGGATGCACGTGTCCTTACCATCTGCGGAAGAACAGAGTAGAAGTTCAATTAACATTCAAAAGATCAAGTCGCACGACCGGAAAGAATAAAGAGAATATTTTCCTAACTCTGTAGCCTCTGGAGGATAAATACAGACGTCTCCGTACCGATCCTTCAGGACTCTACTAAGGTTGTTCGTGAGTTGTGAGACCTATGCAACCTAGTGCTCTGATACCAACTTGTCACGACCCGGATTTCCCACCATCGGGGTCATGATGGCGCCTACTAAATGGAAGCTAGGCAAGCCAAATATTAATTACATCTCCATTAATTACTAATTTCTTATTAACGACATAAAAATTACAGCGGAAGACTTAGTCAAATGTGATAAAGGAAAATCCAAATCTGATACACTACCCAAGATTGGTGTCACAATACTCACGAACTTCTAAGAATAATACACATAATTGTCTGAAAGAAAATACAAGTTGTTTATCTCGATTACATGAGATAACGGAATGAAAAGCATAGATAGAAGAGACAACGGGTCCTGCAGACGCCTGCAAGGCTACCTCGTAGTCTCAGTAGTCGGAAAATCCACAATCGCTACTGCCGCTGCTGCTGTCCGTAACCTGTATCTGCGCAAAAAGAGCGCCGAGTGTAGTATCAGCACAACCGACCCCATGTGCTGGTAAGTGCCTGGCCTATCCCAGCGAAATAGTGACGAGACTAAGGCCAGTCACCCACATAAACCTGTACAGTTACAGTATATATATATACATATATATATATACAATACATTTATAAGGAAATACTCTGCTCTGAAATAACAGTCAATAACTCACGATATCCAGAATAATCTAATCAACGGAATAAATCTTACTTTCATGTCTCAACTCCTCTTTCATTTCATGTCTCGTGGTAGGCGTACCACCCGCTCCCAACTATCACAGTAATTATATCTTGTGGTAGGCGTACCACCCGCTCCCAATTATCAACAATTATATCTCGTGGTAGGCGTACCACCCGCTCCCAAATATATAAATAGTTATATCTTGTGGTAGGCGTACCACCCGCTCCCAAATATATCAATAATCATATCTTGTGGTAGGCGTACCACCCGCTCCCAAATATATCAATCGGCTACCGGCAACTATGGCCAATGCCAAGATTTTAAGTCACTTTGTGGTCGGCGTACCACACGATCCCAAATATAAAATATATATGTTACCGGCATTTAGCCAATAATCTCTATATCAACAATATTTATAATTACCGGTTTTAAACCAATAATTTATAATAATTTCAATAAATTACCTTCATTACCGGTATAACACCAATAACTCTTATTCAGCAATTTATTCATAACTAAATTCATATTCCTACAAACTAGGATAGAACAAACACTTACCTCGAAAGTTCACGAACGATTCAATCAGTAGCAATGCCTTTTCCTTTCGAATTTGACTCCAATCCAACCGTATCTATAAATAATTGATTTCATATCATCAATTCTACTTAACAAACTAGTTCATATTGCTAAATATGATTTTTACAATATTCTGCCCGGAATAGTAAAAATCGACCCCGAGCCCACATAATCGAAACTCAAGTTTCGAACCAAAATAAGTTCACCCAATCTTCCATGAGTTCAAATATACAATTTGTTCTTAAGTTCGACTTCAAAACGAGGTCTAGATCGCAAATTCTTTGAAAACCCTTACTATACTCAATTCTCAATTTTTCTACCCATTTACACCTATTTAGGCTTAGGAATTCAAATAATATTGATGGAAAATGAAGAAAACGAGTTAAGAATCACTTACCCAAGAAGTTTTGATGAAAATCGCCCAAGAATCGCCCCAATAAGTTGTTTGGAGAAGAGAGAGTTGAGAGAAATGGGATTTTATCCCGTCTGTTCTGTTTTTGCAGAACTTAATCACTGGGCAAATTTCTCTATGCGATCGCAGGGCCTGTGATGCGATCGCATAGAAGAAAATAACGGGACAGCAAAATTGCTCTATGCGATCGCGGAGGACAAATGCGATCGCATAGAAGGAAATGGATGAACTGAAATTACTCTATGCGATCGCAGGGAATGGTACGCGATCGCATAGAAGGAAATTCTGGGCCTCAGTCTTACTCTATGCGATCGCGAAGGATAGTATGCGATCGCATAGGAGGAACAATGGAAGTTATGCGATCGCATGGGCTCTATTGCGATCGCACAGAAGGATTTTTGGGACCTCTGATCTTTGCTCTATGCGATCGCAGCTACACCTATGCGATCGCATAGAAGAAAATCTCTGTGCAAAAATTGCAGAGTTTCTGCTGAAATTTTCAAGTTCAAACCACCCCGTTACCTATCCGAAACTCACCCGAGCCCTCGAGGATTCAAACCAAGTATGTACACTGACTCAAAAACATCATACGAACTTGCTCGCGCGATCAAATCACCAAAATAACATCAACATCAAGGAATTTAGCCTTAAATCTCAAGAATTCTTTCAAAATTTCATAACTTCCAAACTTTCCAATTTAAGGCCGAAACACGTCAAACGACGTCCGTTTCCAACCAAACTTTACAGGAAGCGCTTAACCAATATATATGACCTGTACCGGGCGTCGGAACCAAAATACGAGCCCGATACCAGTACTTTTTAATAAAAAATCAGTTTCATTTTCCTTAAACATTTTCAGAAAACAATTTAACAGAAAAATTCTTTTACCGGGGTTCTAGACCTCGGATTTCAATTCCGGACATATGCCCAAGTTCCATATTTTTCTACGGATTTTCTGAAATAGTCAAATCACGGATCCGAGTCCGTTTACCAAAAATGTTGACCAAAGTCAACCATATCAATATTAATATCAAAATTCTTCAACTTTTTCACATATTTCACATATTTCAACATAAATATTTTCCAGCTTTGTGCCCGGACTGTGCACGCAAATCGAGGCAACTATAAATGAGGTTTTCAAGACCTCCAAAGCTCGGAATGATTAATAAAACAAGTGATGACCCTTTGGGTCGTCACAAAATCTTACTCTCAACAAAGTCGAAATGTATTTAAAGCCACAGGCGTACTGGTACGGTGTGGTTAAAAATGCATTTTCACGATGTTGCAATTCCTTAAAATTAAAAAGTGGAATACTAATGCACACAATTGAAGTATATAACTGAAATCAGATAAAAGCAAATACAACAGTTGAGCGACCGTGCTAGAACCACAGAATTCGGGAGAGCCTAACACCTTCTCCCGGATTACCAGAATTTCTTATCCGGATTTCTAGTTTGCGGACTGTAACAGAGTCAAACTTTCTTCGGTTCGGGATTAAACAGTGACTTGGGACACCATTATATTCTCAAGTGGCGACTCTGAAAAAACTTAAATAACTAATCACGTTCCGACTGTCCTTAAATTAGAAAAAACTCCTTTCCCTTCTTTATTATATCTCTTCCCAAGGTGTCATAAATAAGCAGGGTAAGTAAAAAAGGAGGTGTGACAGTTCTGGCAACTCTACTGGGGATAAGAAACCCATAACTTTGGTTCAGGGTTTAAGAATTTGAGCTCAGTTAAACTGTTGTATTTGTTTATATGTGATTTCCCTATATGTCCTTGATATATTGCTAAATGTTTACCGCTTTGATATTACGTGAACTGTATATAAAATTGTGCTGAAAACCCTTCTCTTCTTACCTCCGGGGATGTGTTTACTGGTAGAGACTCCCAGTTCTGTTAGTGTCATAACTAAATAAGAAAAGAGGCCGGACAAGTTACTAAGTCAGACAATCCCGCGGGTCCCCGGTACATAACCCCCTCCTCGACCCGAGTCGTCCGCTCGGGTACACAGTCAAGAACCATAAAACCAAGGTATTGAGCCTAGAATTAGGATGATTATTTGCATCATATCTAACTTATGGGACTCAACACAGGGGTTGGGTCCGTCTAGGACAGGTGACTTAAATTATGAAAGACCAGCATGATTATTTGTTGTATTTATTTGTCTTGGGCTATTATGCTGACCGGCTAAATAATTGAGGGAATGAAAAGGGAAAAATAGCAATTAAAGATTTTATAAACCGATGTCCAAATATTGTCAAAACTCTGTCGAAATTTTGGGAAAATTATCAAAATATTTGAAATAAGTCAATTTTGTCAAAATTAAATAGTTGGTCTAAAAATAATTTGACCGAACTACGCTGGTTTGATTCTCACCATTAGGCGAAATACGTTGGCAACCCTTGACGGGTCCAACCACACCCTTTTACAAAAACAACCAAAAAATGCTAATTGTGAATAAATCAAAGTGATGCCATTTTAACAAAATAGTCGAATTTCCCAAAAGGGCGCCGGAAGGCTGTTTGTGTAAAAATGGCCACCTTTGAGTCATTGTCCCTAAAATAATAGTTACAGTCTTAAAATCTTTGATTGAAGTGCTGAATGGCTATATTTGCAACGAATTTTGTTTTGAAAAAGAAATTTCGAAAATATATTGTCTTTTTGGGGTCAAAATAACATGTAATTAAATCACCCTTAATAAATGTGCAGGATGAGCACATTGCAAAATGAACCTTTCTTATTAACAAATAAAATCCATTTGGAGTTGTGTCTATGGTGGAATGATTTGGGTCAAGACGGACAAGACGACGTCAAGAAATATTTGAAAGGTCTTACCGGGTTTCTTGATATTATACCCCTGGGAGACATCATTAGAGCCTTGGTCACCTGCTGGAAGCCCGTACACAATGTGCTCCATTTCTCAGACTTCGAGCTTACTCCGACACTAGAGGAGATTGCCAGTTATATCGATAAAGATGAGGTTCCCTTGAAAGGCAAATATCTGGTTGCTCCGAGAGCTATTACCGCTCATAGATTCCTGGAGTCCTTGAAAATAGCCCGAAACATTCATAATGAAGATGTGGCCCATGGGTTTTGCACTCTGAATTTCATATACCATAGATATGGTCACATCGGAGGTTTTAATAACCCGGCAAACAAACTTTGCAGCAAAGCAAACCGTGCAAAATGGGAGGAACATAGACGTTTTACTTTCATGGTGGCCTTTTTGCGTTTGATAGTGTTTCCAAGGAAAGACGGGAACATCGATATAAGAATTGCCGGAATTGTCAGTACTCTCCTCACGCAGGATAGTAGTACTTTTGCACCTATGATAGTAGCCGATATCATTCGTGCCCTTACAGCTTGTAAAGCTGGAGTAGATTTCATTGAGTGATGCAATTTGATATTACAAATGTGGATGATCAAGCCCTTGTGCCATCGTCCTCAATTTCTGAGTTATGGGTCTTTGGAAAGAGCTTGCATAGAAGAATTCTACACTAGGATAAAATGGGTCAAGTTTCCGGAAGGGTTGAAGGGTTGGATCACATATTTTTGATCTCTTATTGCTAGCCAGATACAATGGACATTCGGGTGGCTACCTGTCAATGAGATTATATACAAGCCTATAGAAGGATCGCACTTTCTCTTAATGGGGCATAAAAGTATTCAACCCTATGCTCCATATCAAGTTATACGACAACTAGGAAGATATCAAATATTTCCAAAAGATGGAGACCTCAGCACTCAAGTAATTGAGATTAGTCTCGACGGGCAATTTCCTGAAGCAAAAGTCCGTCAAATTTGGAATGTGTGCCAATGCTTGAAATCAGACACTTGTATAAGGGATCGGGCCAAAGGTGAAGTGTCACCTGGTTATTCCACGTCGTATAGAAGAGATTGTGAGCATGAAAGTCCAGCAAAGAGACCTCACATCCAAGAATTTTCCGAGCTGTCAAAAGAGCAATGGGATTGGTTGGCTAAAGATAACGAATACCGAGCAAAAATCAGTATGCTAGAAAAAATAAGTTCAAGACATCAAGTTCAAAAACAGCGTAGAGATAGCAGCTGATGAGGGTGAAAAGAAGAAACTATTAAAGAAAATGAGTCACTAAGAGCTCAAATTCTGAAAATGAGAACAACAACTGAAACCCCTATTCGAAATGTCCGGGATGAAAAATTGATTGATAATTTGTGGCGAAAGGTAAACGGTTATAGTTTTGACCTAGATAAAGCCAAAAAAAAATTAATCAGGGTTCAAAAGCAATTGTCTAGGAACGCAGAAGAAAGGACACGTGTGATTCAGCAGTTGAAGGAAGAACATAATGTCGAAGTTGCTCAGTTGAGGAAAAAGATTATCACTGCTGAGGTCAAAATTAGCAAACAAGTGAAAAAGTTTAGTATAGAAAAAGAACATTGCTATGCGGCCTTGGAACACTTAGAAATGGAACTACAACAGCTTCAAGAGAAAGCCAACAGACTCTGGATGCTCGTGCTAAACAAATAGGGAGGTTACTTCAAGAAAAGGGAATGATTAGAGAGAGGATTGTCAACATTGCTCATTATATCACTCGGAAATGCCAGATATGCGAAGATATGACCCAAACCACATTCTTCGCCTCAACAATGATATTCGTGAAGCAAATAATGGGTGATTTAGACAAATTCCAAAGGGAACTTGCATATAGGCCCGCGGCGAGACCGAACGATGTCCCGCGGGCACTAGGGTCTTTGATGAATTCTTAGGTTAGGCACTTGAGTTTGTATTTTTCATTTTTCTGCATTATTAGAGGATTTTAGTACAATTATCATCTTAGTCATCTTTGTAATCAATGTTGGTTATTAATAAATTTGAAAATCCCAAAAAATCTGTACTTGTGATCTTTGACTTTCTTTTTCTTTAAACTCATATGCGGTAGGCAAATTTATAGGATCGACCAAAAAAAAGAAAAGAGGGGAACGTTGGTGGTGATAAAAATAAAAACAAAAAAAGAGAGAAAAAGAAGAAAAGCCGAAACAAAAGAATTGAAAAAGCAGCAAATAAATAATAAAGCTGGGATGACGCATATTGCCAAGCAAAATTATGAATGTGCTCCCAACATGCAATTATTTGTGTAAGGCCCCGTAAAATTTTTGTGCTTAAAACCAAGTAGCTGTGGTGTCATGGTATAAATAATGTGTTAGGAATGTGTAGAATTCTTCCAGAAAATGTCAATTTTGCGATCAAGAATGTGGTCGCAGATCAGCTATGCGGACCGCATTCCTACCGCAGAGTGTAACAGAATGTTTTCAAAAACTGGTGTTCAAAATGCAGTCCAATATGGGATCGCATAACGAAAATACGGACCCCAAATCCATCGCATAATTTCTTAAGAATTGTTAAGTGTCAATTCTACGTGCATTCTGCGACCGCAGAACACGAATGCGGACTGCATTCTGGTCACATATCGTAACAGAATAGGTGATTTTTGGGAGCAATTCTGCAGTCCATTATGCGGACCGCATGTTGATTCTGCGATCGCAGATGCGACCGCAAATTTGACTCGGCCCAGATTTTTATAAAATTTTAACCCGATTCCTTCTTCAATAAAACACCTCAAAAGATCATTTTCTTATATTTTCTTAGCAAAACAAGAGAGAGGAAAGAGAGATTCTAGAGAGAGAAACCTAACAATCTTCAAAGATCGTTTCTAATCGCTTGGTCCGGAAGATCCTAGGGCATATGTCATCTTCCCAATTTCTAAAGGTAAAAAACCTAGCCATATTTCTTTGATTATCAGTTTTAAAGGAAAGAAAGATTTTCATGCATTAGCTTTTGAAAGTAGAAGTTTAACACTCATGCATGCTCTTTGAACTTGAAATCTAGTAAAAAGGAGTGGGTTAGAGTAAGAGTTCGCAAAAATGGAGTTGGCAACATAGGATAACTTGGGTGAATTTAAAATAAGAGGTTGGAGGAAGTAAATTTGACTCTAGGTATGTACGGCTAACTTTGATCCTTGTGAAATCGCCCTTATGTGTACAATTTGTTTGGTATGTGACAGTTATAAGAATCGTTGTGTAAATCTTTTGATTTAGTTGTTGGGTGTTCAGTTGGTTCAACTATGTGTTGTGTGGTTTGAGATGTGAACCGAATGATGAACAAGGGAAATCATAATTGGTAAAGAAATTGAGGATAATAGTAGTGATGGCATACTTGGCTCGTTGTGGAAAACTAATGAAACAACTTGAATTGTTGATGAACTGTTGAACATAATGGTATTGATACTCTCGGATATGGAAACATTGTAACCTTGTTGTGGTATTGGCTTGAAAAGTACTTGGAAAATATGAACCAATTTGCAAGTTGTTTGTTGCCCTTGTTTGTGATCTATGTGTAGTGCTCTTGTTTGTTGTTTGTGATTGTTGTGATTTGAAACTGTACGGTGGGATCGGGTTGCGCGCTGCAATATGAAGTAATAATGTGTGGGTTGGGGTGATACGGGTGGCCGAGGTAATAAGGGTGGAAAGCGATCAAAATCGCCATTGAAATTGATATGAATACAATTGTGAAATCATTGATGTGAAATTGTGAAAGGAGACAGCAAGAGAGTTTCCAATCTATGGGGCACTGATTGCCCATTTTTTGACTTGATTGTGCTTTCCGTGTATGTTTGGTTGTTGCCTGCCTTGTTGATCTCTAATTGTACATGGGCTGAGGATTTCTTGAAATAAAGTAAGTGTGGGAAACGTGATTGGCTCGCTTTGTCATTTCTTGCTGTATCTGTTGGTTGTTCTATTATAGCGAGTTATTTGTTTATGGCTTGAGTTTACTTGGGACAAAGCTTGTACATACATACCAGTACAATTCCAGTGTACTGACATCCCTTTTGCCGGGGATGCTACATTCGTGTTATGATTGTAGGTGGATCCGTAGCAGGTACTTCAGCTCATCGGCAGTAGCACTCTTTCACCTTCCACTAGCCGTTTTGGTGAGCCCCTTTCCTCTCGGGGCCCTGCGTGGCTCATGCCACTTCTATTTTGGATTTTGATTTTGATTTTGTAAAGTATAGCTGGAGCCTTGTTACCGGAAAGTATTGTATCATCCTTTGTATCCTAGAGACTCCGTGGTCATTAAACTGTGGGATTATGGTCTTATGTATATGTATATGTCGGGCGCTGTAAACTGTAAACTTGTTAAGAAGTTAAGCGTGTGGTTGTGTTTGTAAAAGTGTGATTTCAGTTATAATTGTCTAAATTATTGTTTACCAAGTAATGAATGATACAGGGGTGACGCGTGGGTCAGGAAAGGCATCCAGGTCCGCTTGACTGGGGCTACCCGGTCAGGCACCGGTCATGTCCCCCGATTTTGGGCGTGACAATTTGAATCAATTATAGCATAACCGCTACCGAGCATTGTTGTTGTTGAGTCCAGATAGGTGGTTTGTAGCTGGCATTCTGGCAACCCATCATTACAATACTTGTTCTAAAGACATGACAAAGGAAATCACTCAGGAAATTGAGGCTACTGTTGTGGACCCAGCCCGGGAAGATGAGGTAGTAGACGTGGGTATTATGGAAGAAGAGATGTACAAGCTCAAGCAGTAGATGGCCGAGATGTACCAAGCATGGCGAAGGGATAACCTTAGCCCACATAGCCAGCCAATCTTGCTTATATCCCTCCACCGGTCCAAGCACAGAACCCACCCACCATGAATTCATCTTCTGCTTACCCCACATACCCACCTTACTATGCAACCACCTCACAAGCACCACCACCTAAACAAATTCCTCCACTACCACCACATGTCGCTCCCGTGTATGTGGACCCTCCACCATCCACATTACACAAATTATCCTGTGAACCATTGTTTCACGTCCAAGACAATCATTATTATCCTCCAGAACCAACTTTCCGACAGCATGATTCTTACACTCCTCTCCTCGACATGGACGAAGAGGAAAAACAACCCAAAAATCCTGAACATGAAGATATGATCCGAAAAATGAAGATTCTTGAACAATCCTTCCGGAACATGCAGGGCCTTGGAGGCCAAGTGAGCGTAGCTTACAAATATTTATGTCTATTCCCGGAGGTACAACTACCGGCAGGTTTTCAAGCTACCAAAAGTTGATCTATATGACGGTCACGACGACCCAGTAGCACATTTGAGAGGCTTTTGCAGCGAAATGCATGGTGCCGGCGGTAAAGATGAGTTGCTCATGGCTTATTTTAGCCAAAGTCTTAGCGGATCAGCCCTAGAGTGGTACACCAGGCAAGACCATGCTAGATGGTTTATTTGGGATGACCTGGCCCAAGCATTCGCTAATCATTTCCAGTACAACTTGGAGATTGTTCCTGACAGGCTTTCATTAACAAAGATAGAGAAGAAGCCAGGAGAAAGTTTTCAAGAATACGGCTTCAGGTGGAGAGAACAAGCTGCTCGGGTAGACCCACCTATGAAAGAAGGAGAGATGGTGGACTATTTTCTAAGCTTTGGAGCCGGCATACTATGGGCATTTAGTATCGGCTGTCGGGAAAACATTTAACGAAGTTGTTAAGATGGGGGGCATGGTTGAGGAAGGATTAAGATCAAACAAGATTATGAGCTATTCAGCCATTAAAGCTACAAGCTAGGCAATTTAAACAAGCAGCGGTGGAGCCCTTGGGAAAAAGAAGAAAGAAGAGGTAGCCGTTGTAGAAGGGAGATTGTGGTCCAGGAATCCTAATCCATACTACCATCAACCTCGCCCACATCACCGGCCCTACTCACCAGCACCATATGGCCCACCACAACACTACTACCCTCCCCCTGTTCCACAATTTTCTGTACACCATGCTCAAACCTACCCACCACTGTCTACACCATGGCGAGCACTAACACCTCATAATGTCTACCACACTCAGAACATATACCCACCAGCCAAAATATATAAAAATCCCGGTGGAATAGGTTTCCGTCCTAATCCCAGTGTCAGGAATGATAGGATGCAAAAGAAGAAAACTTTTACTCCCTTGGGTGAATCATACACCAGTTTATTTCATAGACTGAGGCAGCTCGAAATCATGAACCCCATTGAATCCAAAATCCCTAACCCACCACCTAGGAACCTGGACCAGTCTGTCAGCTGTGAGTACTGTTCGGGAGCTCGATGACACTATACTGAAAAGTGTTGGCATCTGAAAACCACAATAAAGGAGCTTATTGATTCAAAAAGAATTGAAGTCCAGGCCCCCGAGGCTCCCAATATCACACAAAACCCCCTACCTGTTCATCATGAGGGCATATGATAGAATTGATACAAGGGGGAGGTTGCAAGAAGCCTTCTCAAACTGTAATGATGATTAAAGCAAGCAGAGGCAAGGTAAAAGAGAAAGTAATGGGTGAGAAAGTGGTGATTGCATTCAAGCAAGTGGCAAATGAGCCAGTGGCGGTAACAGAGCCTGAGCCAGTGAAGGTGATAGTTCTAGGGCAAGTGCGAAACCTATGTTGACTGTGAAAGGGGCAAATAGAGCCGGTCATTATCAAACAGGTTACTCAAATGTCCGTTGTGAATGTTAAAGTTGTTCCATGGAAATACAACAAGGTGACTGTCATGTATCAAGGGAAGGATATTAAAGATGAAATTTGTAAGACCCACGGGTTGACAATGTCGGGGAGGTGCTTTGCTCCTGACGAATTGAGAAAAGCAAAACTCACTAGAGATAATCTGGCTAATGTAAAGAAAGCTGTTACTGAGGAGGAGGCCGAGGAACTTTTGAAGATAATGAAAGCGCAGGACTATTCGATAGTAGAACAATTGAGAAAGATGCCATCGTAAATATCTTTGCTGTCCTTGCAGATTTACGCTGATGAACACCATAGTGCATTAATAAAAATCTTGAATGAGGCTCATGTGCTTGAGAAGATTACAGTGACTCATCTTGAAAAGATCGTAAATAAAATCTTTGAGATGAATAGGATGACATTCTCAGATGATGAACTGCCAATGGAGGGAACGGAGCATAACAGGGCCTTGTATCTTACTGTGAAATGTGAAGATTCTATGGTGACCCGTGTGTTGATTGATAACGGGTCGAGTGAAAACATATGCCCTTTGTCTACTATGGCAAAGGTCAATATTGACAATGAAAGAATCCACAAGAACAACATTTATGTGCGTGGATTTGACGGAGGTGGAAAGAATACTGTTGGAGACATCGTGTTGGAGCTTACCATTGGACCTGTAGAATTTACAATGGAATTTCAAGTCTTGGATATTGTTGTATCCTACAATCTCCTACTTGATCGACCATGGATTCATGTGGCAAAGGTTGTACCTTCCTCACTCCATCAGATGGTAAATTTTGAATGGGACCGTCAAATAGTGGTCCATAGATATTGAGGGCGATAAAGGCCCCTGGGTATACCAAGTAGTAGATACTATATCTGTTGATAAAATTCCTGAAGGTAAGCATGTTCCGGTGCCCAAGATAGCTTCTGCATCAGTGATGGTTGCTACTGAGATGGTGAAAAATGGGTTTCTCCCTAGGAAAGGGTTGGGAGTTGCACTACAAGGAATCACACAGCCATTATCTCTTCCGGGAATCATTGACACTTTTGGGTTGATTTTTAAGCCAACCATTGCTGACATAAAAAGAGCCTGAAAACTGAAAAAGAAAGGTTGGAACCTCCCTAAGCCTATCCCTAAACTCTCCCATTCATTCGCCAGGCCTGGTACAAAGAGGCGTCCGGCGACAGTCATGCCCAACTTAGCAGAGATAAAACCAGATAGAGAACTACTTGAAAGATTTGAAAAGCTATTTGAAGACGTGAATATGGTTGAAACAGTTGAAGGCATAAGTAAAATAGATGTCCAATTTGTTGGATCCCTAACCAAGCTGAATAACTGGGAAGCTACTCATCTTCCGAGTAGAAGGGAGTTGTTGTAGTTAGCATTGTTGTTTCACTTTAAATCTATTTTATTTCAAGGCTGTAATACAAATTTTATGTTCCGTCCAATCGGACATGTCAAACCATGTTATCTTTTGAAATTTTAATGAAATACAATTTCTTTCTTCCTCCATTCCTGATAAGCTTTATTTTATTTTTCTTTTCTTTTATTGTATAGTCTATTTTATGCTGATTTCAATGATGTGTCATGGATAAGGAACTCCCAGCCCAGTCTTGATAATCAAATAGTAGTACAAGAAATTGAATGCGATAATGAGGCGGAGTATGATGATGTGGAAGTTTTGGAAGAAATTAGTAAGGATTTGAGCCAATATGAGGAAAACCCCAAACCAAACTTAAATGAGACGGAGGCCATTAATTTGGGGGATGAGGAAAATGTTAGGGAAACAAAGATAAGTGTCCATTTGGAATCCTCGCTCAAAGAGCACTTGATAAATCTGTTGCATGAATACAAAGATATATTTGCATGGTCATATGATGACATGCCGGGACTAACTACCGATTTGGTAGTTCATAAATTGCCCACTTACTCAGAATACCCTCCCATCAAGCAGAAGTTGAGGAAATTCAAGACAGATATCAGTGTGAAAATAAAAGAAGAAGTCAATAAGCAGTTTGAAGCAATGGTTATACGGGTTACCAAATATCCCACCTGGTTAGCCAATGTTGTACCAGTTCCAAAGAAAGATAGAAAAATCAGGGTGTATGTTGATTATCGAGACCTCAACAAAGAAAGTCCAAAGGATAATTTTCCATTACCAAACATTCACATACTAATTGATAATTGTGCCAAGCATGAGATTGTCTCTTTTGTGGACTGTTATGTGGGTTATCACCAAATCCTGATGGACAAGGAAGATGCGGAAAAAACAGCATTCATTACGCCGTGGGGAACATACTGTTATAGGGTGATGCCGTTTGGACTGAAAAATGCCAGAGAAACATACATGAGGGCAATGACTACCATGTTCCATGACATGATACATAGGGAAATTGATGTTTATGTGGATGATGTCATTATCAAGTCCAGAAAGCAACATGACCATGTTAAAGACCTGAGGAAATTTTTTTAGAGGCTTTGTAGATACAATCTCAAACTCAATCCAGCAAAATGTGCTTTTGGGGTACTGTCAGGGAATTATTGGGGTTTGTGGTGAGTCGGCGTGGTATTGAACTAGACCCGTACAAAATCAAAGCCATTCAGGAGTTGCCTCTGCCAAAGAGCAAGAAAGATGTGATGAGTTTGCTCGGCAGGTTGAATTACATCAGCAGATTTATCGCTCAGATTACATCAACTTGTGACCTATTTTTAGATTGCTGAAGAAAAATGCTCCAGTAAAATGGACCGATGAATGTCAAGCTGCATTTGGTAAAATCAATCAATACCTGGCCAATCCGCCTGTATTAGTTCCTCCAGAGCCAGGAAGGCCTTTAATCCTTTATTTGATGGTATTGGATAATTCCTTCGGCTGTGTATTAGGGCAGCATGATGAAATAGGAAAAAAGGAGTACGCAATTTATTATCTTAGCAAGAAATTCACGTCTTACGAGGTGAAGTATACTCAATTGGAAAGAATGTGTTGTGCTTTGACCTGGGTGGCGCAGAAATTGAAGCGCTATTTGTCAGCTTATACCACTTATCTCATATCCCGGTTGGAACCATTGAAGTACATGTTTCAGAAGCTCATGCCCACAGGGATGCTTGCTAAATGGAAAATTATGCTCACAGAGTTTGATATTATTTATGTAACTCGCACTGCGATGAAAGCGCAATCAGTTGCAGATCACTTAGCAGAAAATCTAGTTGATGACGAATATGAACCCTTGAAAACATATTTCCCTGATGAAGAAGCAATGAATATTGAAGAATTGGAACAAGAGGAAAAGCCAGGCTGGAAGTTATATTTTGATGGGGCTGCTAACAATAAAGGTGTTGGGATTGGAGCTATGCTTATTTCAGAGACAGGTCAGCATTATCCTGTTACTGCTCAACTTCGTTTCTTTTGTACCAACAATATGGCTGAATATGAAGCATGTATATTGGGATTGAGAATGGCTATAGATATAGGTGTTCAAGAGATTTTAGTCATGGGTGACTCGGATCTCTTGGTACATCAAATTCAAGGAGAATGGGAAACACGAGATTTAAAACTCATACCATACCGGCGGTGTCTACATGAACTATGCCAACGTTTTCAGTCCATAGAATTCTAGCATATCCCAAGAATGCACAATAAAGTTGGTGATGCTCTGGCCACGCTGGCATCTATGTTACATCACCCGAATAAAGCTTATGTGGACCCGTTACATCCAGGTTCGTGATCAGAATGCTTATTGTAATACAGTAGAAGAGGAATTCGATGGTGAACCATGGTTCCATGACATTAAAGAGTATCTCAGAAGGGGGTGTATCTGACACAAGCCGCAGGAGATCAAAAGAGAGCTACAAGATGATTGGCAAGTGGATTCTTCTTTAGTGGAGGGATTTTATACAAAAGAACCATGGATATGGGTTTGTTGAGATATATAGACACAAAGCAAGCTACAACAATAATGGTTGAAATACATCCAGGGGTCTGTGGACCGCTTATGAGTGGGTACGTGCTAGCAAAGAAAATACTCAGAGCAGGATATTACTGGCTTACTATGGAATGACATTGTATCAACTATGTGTGCAAGTGTCATCAATGCCAGATACATGGAGATTTGAGTCATTCTCCACCATATGAATTGCATACGATGTTGGCACCATGGCCATTTATTGCTTGGGGTATGGATGTCATTGGGACAATAGAGCCAGCTGCATCTAGTGGGCACATGTTTATTCTTGTTGCCATTGACTATTTTACTAAATGGATGGAGGCAAAGACGTTCAAGGCGGTAACCAAGAAGGTAGTGGTTGATTTTGTACATGGAAACATCATTTGCCGGTTTGGAATTTTGAAGGTGATTATTACAGATAATCGGGCAAACCTTAACATTCATTTGATGGCAGAGACATGTCAGAAGTTTAAAATTATGCATCGCAATTCCACACCATATCGTCCTAAGGCGAATGGAGCAGTTGAAGCAGCCAATAAGAATATTAAGAAAATTCTTCGGGAAATGGTAGAAAGATCAAGATAATGGCATGAGAAATTACCATTTGCTTTGTTGGGATATTGCACCACCGTTCGCACTTCTGTAGGTGCAACCCCTTATTCATTGGTGTATGGCACAGAGGTAGTGATACTTGCAGAAGTTGAAATACCCTCCCTTCGAATCATTGCAGAGGCAGAGGTTGATGATGATGAATGGGTTAAAGCCCGACTAGAACAACTGAGTTTGATTGATGACAAAAGACTGGCATGTCATGGACAACTGTATCAACAGAGAATGGCCAGAGCATATAACAAGAATGTACGTCCGCAAAAATTTGAAGTCGGACAATTGGTATTGAGGCGCATCCTACCTCATTGGGCAGAGGCAAAAGGTTTGCTCCTAATTGGAAAGGGCCATTTGTTGTTTCTCGGGTGTTGTCTAATGGAGCTTTATATCTAACAGATGTAGAAGGAAAATGCGTAGAAATGGCCATCAATTCTGACGCAGTCAAAAGACATTATGTATAATTTCTTTCATGTATTTAATTATATTTGTCATATTTTTGAAATTGAAATGATGAAGGCTTTTTGTTTCGCTATCTAAACACTTTATCCATTGCTATCCCTTTGAGCCTTATACTTTATTATTTCATACTCCTCTTTCGGAATCAACAACAAAGTCAAAAACCGAATGATGAAATTTCAAAGAAAAGAAGAAAAGAAGAAGATGAAAAAGGCAAAGTTGAAAAAAAGGGGAAAAAGAAAAAAAAGAAGAAAAAAAAGAAAGAAATAAAAGATGAGAAAATATGGAAAAGAAAATAAAAAGAAAAGAAAAGAAAAGAAAGAAAAATGCAAAAGAAGAAAATTGGAAGAAGTGAACATTGAAACAACTTGCAAATTCAACAAGCAGGCGCCCACCTGAAAAACAAGGGAATACATTTTTGTAGATTCAATAAGCAAGCGCCCACCTAAAAAATAAGGGAATACATTTTTGCAAATTCAACAAGCAGGCGCCCACCTGAAAAATAAGAGAATACTTTTCGAACCAAGATGTAATCAGGCGCCCACCTGAAAAAAAGGGAATACTTTTTCAAACTGAAAGCAGGCACCCAGCTGAATAATAAAGGAATATCTTTTCAAGTTGCAAGCATGCGCCCACCTGAACAATAAGGGAATATCTTTTCAAGTTGCAAGCAGACGACCACCTGAATAATAAGGGAATATCTTTTCAAGATTAGCAAGCAGGCGCCCACCTGAATAATAAGAGAATATCTTTTCAAGTTGCAAGCAGGCGCCCATTTGAATAATAAAGGGAATATCTTTTCAAGTTGCAAGCAGACGCCCACCTGAATAATAAAGGAATACATTCCAAGCAAGTTGTAAGCAGACGCCCGCCTGAAGAATAAGGGAATATCTTTTCAAGATGAAAGCAGGCGCCCACCTGAAAAAAAAACAAGGGAATACATTTGCAATTTCAACAAACAGACGCTCACCTGAAAAACAAGGGAATACATTTTTTCAAATTCAACAAGTCAACAAGCAGGCGCCCACCTGAAAAATAAGGGAATACATTTTTTCAAATTCAACAAGCAGGCGCCCACCTGAAGAACAAGGAAATACATTTGCAATTTCAACAAACAGGCATCCGCCTGAAAAACAAGGAAATACATTTTTGCAAATTCAATAAACAGGCGCCCACCTGAAGAACAAGGGAATACATTTCAAGCAAGCTGTAAGCAGGCGCTCACCTGAAGAACAAGGGAATACTTTTCCAAGCAATAGTAAGCAGGAGTCCACCTGAAGAATGGACACAATCAAAGTTATGCAAGATACAAGTTCAACATAAGAACAAGTTGGAAGACACATATAGGATTTTTGTAAATCATAGAGCATAGCTTAGGCTAGCTTCTTCTCTCTTTTCCACGGTGTAATAAGTGGATTAGCAAGCAGTGACAACAAGCAACAGCAATAAGATCACAACTCCCTGGTAGTCTCAACTACCAGACATTCCTGAACTACACTGACCTGATTCTTGTTTAGCCCGGGATATGTAGGCAATCTATGAAGCAGGATGCGGTAATAACTTTCAAAAGTGATTCACACGGAATATGCGAATGGGCAAAAATCCCTCATTACTGCGCACTTATCTTTGCACTGAAACTATGCGTGTTCCCTAGCACAAAGGGGCAGCTGTGAGCACGTGATTTTTGCCCCAAGCAAATTATTCCAAAATATAGGCAAAAATGATTTTTGAATTTGTGTGGCAATTTGTTGATAATTTTTTGTTTAATAATAACTCATAAAACAAGTAGAAATACCAGGACTTTTTTTCTATTTTTGGAAAACAAAACAATGAAAATCAAATATTATCCATTTTGTATTATTTAGAAAATACCAAAAATAGAAATTAACTGCTCCTTAATTTTAGAAAAATCACGAAATTAAAAGAAAAACAAGGAAAATACAAGGAATAATAAATACAAGATTAAAATATAAATACAAAAAAAATATAATACCAAAATACAATAATACAATGAATAATACAAAAATACAATATAAAAAATTTGGCCAAATACACTTCAGTGGCCCAATTGATACAATACACGGACCAGGCCCAAAAGAAAATGAATCAGCCAGTCTGCCTATACATAAACCAAAACGACACCGTCCAGGGGAGATTTAATATGGACCATCGATTTATTTGATCAAACGGTCCAGAGTAATGGTTGCCTAATAACTAAAACAACGCCGTACGCTTGAACAAATCTGAGCCGTTGATATCATCCATCCAATGGTCACGATTAAATGATCACTTAATGAGGACGACGTTGTTCTTCGTGTAATTTCATCTGAGCCATTGGTACATTTAATCCAACGGTCCCAGATCGTTCAAAGCTTTTAAATATACAGAAAACATTACATACACATCATTATACATCTTCGTCTCTGAACTTGAAACCCTAGCCGCCTAAGAACCTCTCCACCATCGCTGGAACTTTACCGGCGGTGGTTCACCACCTCCACCAATCAGTCTATCGTTAACACCATTTCACTGTCTCCATCTCCTCTATCACCCTACCATATCAGATCCCCCAGAAAACTGCTGGAAAATCTCGAATAATCCAAAAGGTGTCGTCGGAACCCTACTCCGGCGACCACCATTTTGAACCAATGTTTGTCATTAACACCATGTGACTCTCTCATCGTCCTTTTCAACCCCCACTTGTTAGATTTCCTCGAATTAACCCCAAACTATTCGAATATCAATAATCTTTCACCGGAACCCTACTCTAGCGAACACTCCTAATCCAAAAACCATCCTGATAGACCCTGGCCTTATTCCTAAGAGTCTTTTTCTTGCAGAAGACTCGATGAGTCTGTACAATGATTAAAATCCAAGAAAAAAGGATCCTGAACTTCTGATACTGGAAAATAAGAAAAGAAAAGAAAATTGAAGAAAAGAAAGTAGAAGAAAGAAAGAAAGAAACGAGAACGCAAAAGCTAAGTACCCCAACCCTAATTTTTCTACTTGTATGTTTCTGATCTTTTTATTTTTCCTGTTTCTTTGCCTTCCTGAGTATTTCATAAGGTCTATTACATGCTTAGTCGCCTTCTGATTATACTTAGTTATGAAAATCTTGACTGTGTCTGTGTAGTTTCTAATCTTTCTATTTTGGAATTGCATGGTTATAGGTTTTTCTTTTCTGGTAAAAGTTTTAGTCAGATCACCTGTTTTGTTATTCATAGCCACATTAAGGGTTCTTACTTGATAGGTTCGAAATTAGTGATTGAGTATTCTGTTAATTTGATTCAACCTATGATCAATTTGTCTCCCTGAATCTTGTTAATTGAGTATTTAATCTTAACGTGACTCTATCTGTAAAGTTGTCTGGTGTTGGCTATTTTTGCAATTCAATTTTGACTTTGACTTTTCTAAGCTTTTGATCGAATAAAAGGGTTAATTGAGTAAATAAAAAGAAAATACATAGTTAAGGGGGAAAGGATAAATGGTATATTGTAAGTAAACTAAAGAGTTAAGGGTATAAAGGGCAAATACTGCCTGGTTCGTGGGTAAATAACTGAGGGATAAAGGGTATTCTAGGTACAATGAAAGAGTAAATAGGTAGAAAGTGAAAGCAAGTGAGGGCAATAGGGACAATTAAGGGTAATTAGAATAATATAGATGCCACTAGAACATTCTAGCAGGGGTTCTAGTGCATTTACGTTTAGAATAAGTGTATTAATCTGAAAATAATTCCTAAGATAGGGGGTGGGAAATCTGAAGATTGATTTCACATTTCCCACCTATTTTGTTCTATAAATAGGCCTCCTTAGGCCACATTTTAAGAGGTTCAGAAGTTTTGTAAGCTTAAAACTACTCAGAAGTTGTGCATTATTACTGTTCTATTTGTTTTGACTCAATTTTGAGTAGAAATCTTTTGAGTTCTGGTGTTTTCATCTACTGTTCTGAATCGGTTGTTGAAGCTCTTTGGTTTGAGTTTGGATTCGATTCTGTTGCTATGTTATTCCTGTGGATTTGTTGGTTATTGCTTGGAGTCCTGTCATTTGCTGATCTTCTTCTTCTATTTTTGCCTTAGAACTCATCGAGTTTGTTCCACTTTTGTCCAGGTACACTCTCGATCTTTGAAGACGTAATCAAAGTTTTGAAATTATAAAGCTATAAGACAAGTTTGCTATCTTTGATTCTGTTCACTTCGTAGACGTAGAGTTAAATAGATTTATATGTAATTTGTTAGGAAATTATGTGTATAATTTGGACTGTATGGACTATGAACTCGAATTTACATTTTCTTCAAGTATATTAGTTTACATCTCACATAGGAAGTCATATGAAATAAGTCAATAAAAATAAATCACATAGAATAAGGATTAGAATAAATAGAAAAGGTAAGTTTAAAGTCTGTTTGAGTGATCACGTTGAGATGAATAGGAAAGTGAAATGAAATTCTAAGAGTTCATCTATTATTTTAGTTTTACATTAGTCAGCTTTATGGATAGATTTGTTACAATACAAAGAAGTAATTGTGAAAAATAATATGAAGTACCAGTACTCTATTTCTATTAACGTAGTATTCACAATTTTGTTTATCGAGTGTTTAACCAAAATGACATTTATTTGAGTTCCCAATAAAACGATTATGCACAGTAATTCAAGTTCTCACCATTCGATTCATATATGAAACGATTATGTGCAATATAAATATTTATGTTTCTGTCTCTACATATAAGTAATTTATTAGCAATATGATTCATCCAATAATGAATCTATTTTTTTAGGGTGATCGTTGTCACACCTCCTTTTTTAATAGAGTACTGGTACTTCATATAATTTTTCACAAAAATATAAAGATATAAGCCTTTTATTATTTTCATAAAAAACGAACTAATATTTTTACTAATTAATAAAATTTTTTTATATATAATATATTATCTTACGTATAACATCCTAAGTTTCTTTATATTTTTGTATATTTCATTATGAAATTATGAGTTCTAAATTTTTTATCCTTGTATTCTTTATTAAATTAGCAAGTACTTAGTACAATACATTTACTAAGGTGAGTTTTTATTAATTTATCAATTGGCTTAATATTTTGATACTACTTCTCCTCTAGTAGAACATACGTATATATTTTCTTATTCTAGAAATATATATTTTTATACTTATATTATACTGTTTAAAATTCTCCAATTGCCTAAATTTATCAATAATTTTCATGAGTGTTATATATTTATATTTAATTTTAATAATATAAATATTATAAAATTAACTTTATCCACCTCCTTTCATACATTCTTTTCTACTATAATATTTGATTAGTTTTCTCATTTTATATTTTACTGAAAATTAAGTAATACAATTTTTTTTACTAAATTATAATTTTTAATTCATCAAAAGTATAAAGAGATAAGCCTTTTATTATTTTTATAAAAAACGAACTAATATTTTTACTAATTAATAAAATTTGTTTTATATATAATATATTTCCTTACGTGTAACATCCTAAGTTTCTTTATATTTTTGTATCTTTCATTATGAAATTATGAGTTCTATTTATTGACACATGAATTATTAATAAATAACCAATTTAGTATAACAACTACTCCTATATATACGCACACACATATACTACTACAACTATATTAGGAAGAAGAAATTACTCTCCAATTTGAATTGGTGATTTTTTATTTATTTTTTATTTTTTTTGTTTTTTTATTGTAAAATAATTTTAAACTCCAATTTGAATGAGTAGAATATTTTTTTGTTTTTTTTTTATTTTTTATTGATAATTATAAGATACCTATATTTATTAATTCAAGTAGTGTAACCAATTAATTTAAAATTTAAAATTAAAAAAAAAGTTAGTTAAAAAAAGTAGTTTATTTTGTCTTAACAATACCACTTGGCATTTTGTGGTTAAGACACTTGTCTTAATGTAGTGTTTTTACTTCTCCTATTCTATATAGATAGATAGATATTTAAGACCTTGATTTAATTAATTAAATCTAATTCAAGTTTACATATACTAAATTAAATGAGTTGTTTTATATATGCATGGAATGTTTTTCAGATTTTGTCAAAATAATTGTATATAAGTAAAAGAATCATAACCTTATGGGACTATCATTTGTATTTGTGATCAGTGATGAATCTAAAGCACAAGAAACTAAAAATAAAATATTCCACACATTTATTCCTCTAAATATAGGGTTATCCAATGGGATATTCCAATAAAATTGTGAAAACCCGGCCAGTCGTCTCATGAGTCGCTCCGTTTCTCTCATTTCTAATTTTTTGTGCTTCGTTATCCGTGTTTTATGAGATCGGGTTAATTAGTTTGAATTCGGAGAGGATTTGGTAAGAAATGAGATACTTAGTCTCTTTAAGAAGGTTTAAGTTGGAAAAGTCAATCGGATATTGACTTATGTATTAAAGGGCTCGGATGTGAGTTTCGGTGGTTCGGGTTAGCTTTGGGATGTGATTTGTGACTTAAGAGCTTAATCGGAATGGATTTTGGTGGTTCAGAGTAGAATTAAGCTTGAATTGGCAAAGTGTTCATTTTGGCAATTTTCGGTTGATAGGCGAGATTTTGATATAGGGGTCGGAATGAAATTCCAAGAGTTGCAGTAGCTTCGTTGTGTCATTTGGGATGTGTGTGCAAAATTTTAAATTATTTGGGTGTGGTTTGGTTGGATTTTTTATCAAAGCGTATTGCAGAATATTTTTAGAAACTTAGACTTGAATTCGACGTGATTTGGTAGATTTGGTGTTGTTTAAAGTATTTTGATGATTGTAACAAGTTTGAAGAAGGTATTGGGTCATGTTTGTGCTTTTGGTTGTTGTCCCAGGCGCCTTGGGGTGATTGGTTAATGGAAAGATATGAGACTTGAGAGATTGTAGAAAATTTGCTATTTCTCGAGTTTTTGCACTTGCGGTTTGGGGGCCGCACGTGCGGTGCTGTATATGCGAGGATGAAGCCGTAAAAGCAGTTTTGGAGGGGTTTGTCAAGATCCGCAAATGCGGTTCTGGTTGCCGCATCTGCGAAACAACACATGCGAAAGAAAGATTGTAGATGCGGTTGTGGCCAGCTTTAGTGATTTTTGCAGAAGCAAAGTGTTAACCGCAAATGCGGTACCGCATAAGTTGTTGGTGAGTTGCATATGCGACAATATCTGAGCATAATGTATATAAGCTTGCCTTCGCGATTTTTGAAAGTTTTCGCCATTTTAAGTTCGGCTTGAGAGCTTTTGGACGATTTGGAAGGGAGATTTTAAGGGAACTTGTTAAGGTAAGGATTTTGGACCTAAAACAGATTTCTATGGTAATAATTCATGGATTAAGACTGAAATTAGAGGGATTAAAGGGCAAAATATAGAGGTTTAAGGCTTGAGTTTAAGAGGGCTTAAATTGGGAATTTGAGGGGTCATTTGAACCCCGATTTTTGTATTCTTGATATACATGAACTCATGGGAGATGAGGAATCCAATGATGTGAAAAATTTTGAGTTTTGAAAAGTGGGCCCGGGGCTTGAGTTTTGCTAATTTCCGAATTTTTGGTATTTTTCGATTGTTTTCGCTTGGGCTTTGTTCTCTTAGCATATTGTGACGTATTCGTTCTGATTTTGGATAGATTCGATGTGTGTGGAGGCTGATTAGAGGGAAAAAGGCGTCGCGAGCAGAAATTTGATCGGTTCGAGGTGAGTAATTATTGTAAATGATGCTCTGAGGGTTTGAAACCCTGGATTGCATATCGTAGTGCTGTATTGAGGTGAAACACACGCTTGATGACGAGCGTGGGTCCGTGCACTATTGGAGATGATGACTTAGTCCGTCCTGATTGATAATTTTACCATATATTTGAGTAAAATTTATTTGCTTTCATCATGCTTTGGGTTGATTATCATATTTGGTCTTCGTGCCAACTATTTGAACCATTCGGGGATTGTTATTACTATTTCCTCACTGTTTTAACTTACTACTTAAACTTAGTCCCGTTATTTTCCACTGATTTACTACTCAGCCATTTTACTCAATTTTGAGACTTAATTGATATTGTTAATGATGTTTTGGACTAAGAAATACTGTTTTACTATTGCATGAGGGGCTATTGATTATTTTGGAACTAAGTAAGGCCGAGGAACTAGTTGTGAGAATAAACTTGTATTGATATGAGGCCGAGGGCCTAAGATACATATATACGGCACGAGGTGGCTTGATTGATATGAGGCCGAGGGCCTAGATTTGATGCCACGAGATGGCTTGATAGCGCTTGGATAGTAAGGGGTCCCTCCTAGAGTCTTTACACCCTCAGTGAGCGCGAGTATCCATTGTGATATGAGATTGAGCCTGAAGGGCCGGCATTGTTTTAAGATTGATCCCGAGGGGCTGGTAGTATTCTGAGATGTTGCCCGAGAGGCGGATTCGTTGATACCGTGACCGAGGGGCGAACTTCTATTTGTTCACTTACATGTCAATTACTTGTTTTACTTGTTGGAAAGGGATTTTTATTTGACTCTTCACTGTTTTACTGTTTAAAGTGAATCTTTTACTGCTTCATTAGAGAATGTTGTGTGCGTGTTTTCTTAATTCCAGTTATTATTTATATTTGTTACTCACTGGGTCGGAGTACTCACATTACTTCCTCCACTATGTGTGCGGATTCAGGTGTTGCTGGTTCCTTTCGTGAGTGCTGATTCCTCCAGTTCCAGGCGGCTTTCGGAGAATACGATGTGCTGCTGACCTCCGCAACCCAGTGTCTACATCTCTCTATCTTTTCTGTTCCTTTTCAAACATTTCTATTAGTATTGGATTTAGCAGAATTGTGTATGGTCTATAGATGCTCGTAGCTTGTAGCACCCCGGATAGGGCTGTGTCAGGTTGGATTTTCGCATTGTTATTTATATTTCCACTATGCACTGTTATTAAACCATGATTTAGACTATTTTTGTGCTGATTAACTATTAAAAGATTTTTTGGGTTAAACTAGCTGGCCTTTTCTTCATAAGAGTCGCCATCACAACCGGATTCGAGGTTAGGGTCGTGACAAGTTGGTATCAGAGCCTAGGTTACATAGGTCTCACGAGTCATGTGCAAGTTTAGTAGAGTCTCGCGGATCGGTACAGAGACGTTTGTATTTATCCTCGAGAGGCTGCAAAACCTTTAGAAAAGTTTCACATTCTTGAAATTCTTGTCGTGCGAACTTGTTGATCCGAGTACTAAACTTCTGTTATTCTATTCTCTCATATATGGTGAGGACACGAGCTACCAGACGGGGTGGATGACTACCAGTGCTACTAAAGGCCGTTGACGCGATCGTGGCAGAGGTAGAGCAGCGAGAGCAGCACCTGTAGATCCAACAACTGCCCTAGCTCAAGATCAGGCTCCAGCTGTGGATGCTCCAACAACATCGATTCAGGCACCAGCTGTGCCCATCGTGATTCTGGGTCTCCAAGAGGCCTTCGCACAGATCTTGTCAGATTGCACTGGCCTGGCTCAGGCAGTTTTATCCACTACAGCCGCAGCTACTTCACAGGCTGGGAAAGGCAATCAGACTCCCGTAGCTTGCACACCTGAGCAGGTTGTGTAGGGACTTCAGATGCCGGGGTACCTCCAGCCTAGCCGGTTACACCGGCTCAGGAATTTGCAGTACCAGTTTTGCCGGATGACAAGCAACATCGACTTGAGAGGTTTGGCAAAATCCAGCCTCCGACATTCAGCGGCGCAGAGGGCGAGGATGCGCAGGTTTTCTTGTATAACTGCCAGCGGATGCTTCGTACATCAGGGATTTTTGATACTAGCGGTGTGGTATTTATTACCTTTTAGTTTTCTAGGGATGTCTTCACTTGGTTGGAGGCGTATGAGAGGCGTAGGCCTGTTGGTACAACGCCCCTTACTTGGCAGCAGTTCTCTATTCTCTTCATAGAGAAGTATGTGCTGCAGTCCCACAGAGAGGAGCTGTGTAGACAGTTTGAGTGGTTGCGATAGGGGGATATGATTGTGTCACAGTATGAGTCGAGGTTTTCTTAGTTGGCTCATCATGCCATCCGGTTAGGGGAGATTTGTTGATGGCCTTACTTATCATCTCCATGTTATTATGACCAGAGAGGGTGATGGATGCTATAATCATGGAAGTGGTTGATACCGCTCGTGAGATTGAGTCGGTTCGTCATTAGGAGCGAGAGGAGATGGAGGCCAAGAGGCCTCGAGGATCGAGCAGTTATAGTGGTGCTCCTTCGAGGAGCCAGTTTCAGTATGGTAGAGGCCGTTCATTCAGTCCTGATCGGTCGGCCCATCCAGGTTATTGTGGGGCATCTTTAGGTCAGGATTATCATGGATCTCAGTAGGGGTTGTCATCACTCAGTGCCCTTCGAGCTCAGAGTTCATCTTATGCCCCATCAGCTCAAGGCTCTTCTATGCCGAGTGCATCTGCTAATCACTCTGGTGCGAGGGGTTCCCTTAAAACCCTTTTTCCAATACCTGGGAGTTGTTATAAGTGTGGCGAGATGGTTCACATTGGGAGGCGGTGTCCTTACCCAGTTGCTAGTTCGCCCCAAAAGAGGGGCCAGTCATCGACTTCAGCACCAGTCTCTTTATCACCACTCGCTCAGCCAGCTAGGGGTGTAGGTTAGTCAGCCAAGGGTCTCCCTAGAAGGGGAGGTCGATCAGGCGGTGATCAGGCTCTTTTCTATGCTATCCCAAGAAGACTAGATGTTATTGCTTCAGACGCCGTCATTACAGGTATTGTTTCAGGCTACTACAAATATGCCTCTGTATTATTTGATCCCGGTTCCACCCTTTCTTATGTGTCCTCATAGTTTTCTTATTATTTGGGTACACCCCGAGAGTGTCTTGATTCACTCGTTCATGTATCTACCCCGATGGGCGATACTGTTGTTGTGACTGTGTATACCGGTCATGTGTGGTGACTATTGGGGGTCTAGAGACCCGAGTGGATCTTTTGCTATTGAGGATGGTGGATTTCAATGTCATTTTGGGCATGGATTGGTTATTTCCGTGTCATGCTATTCCGGACTGACATGCTAAGACAGTCACATTGGCTATGCCGGGTGTCCTGCAGATCTAGTGGCGTGGTGTGACTGATTATGTTCCTAGTAGAGCAATTTCTTTCCTGAAGGCCCAACGTATGGTTGGGAAGGGTTGTCTTTCATATCTAGCATTTGTGAGGGATGTCGGAACTGAGACTCCCAGTATTGATTCTGTTCCTGTTGTAAGGGATTTTCCTGATGTGTTTCTTGCAGACCTGCCGAGTATGCCACCGAACAGGGATATTGAAATTTATATTGATCTGCTGCCGGGCACTCAGCACCTTTCTATTACGCGGTATCATATGGTGCTAGGGGATTTGAAGGAATTGAAGGAGCAGCTTCAGCAACTCCTAGATAAGGGGTTCATTTGGCCTAGTGTGCCACCTTGGGGTGCGCCGGTTCTGTTTGTGAAGAAGAATGATGGCACAATGAGAATGTGCATTGATTATAGGCAATTGAACAAGGTAACAATTACGAACAAGTATCCTTTGCCTCGCATTGATGATTTATTTGATCAACTTCAAGGAGCGGGAGTGTTCTCTAAGATTGATCTCCGTTCAGGTTATCACCAGTTGAAGATTCGGAATTCGAATATTCTTAAGATGGATTTCAATACCCGATATGTTCATTTCGAGTTCTTGGTGATGTCTTTTGGGCTGACCAATGGCCGAGCAGCGTTCATGTATTTGATGAACAACATGTTATGGCCTTATCTCTTTTCATTCTTCATAGTCTTTATTGATGATATTCCGGTGTATTCGCATAGCCAGGAGGAGCACGCAAAGCATTTGAGGGTTGTGTTGCAGAGGTTTTGGGAGGAGAAGCTTTATGCAAAATTTTCGAAGTGTGAGTTTTGGCTCAGTTCAGTGGCTTTCTTGGGGCACATGGTGTCCAGCGAGGGTATTCAGGTTGATCCAAAGAAGAAAAAGGCGATTCAAAATTGGCCCAGACCGTTCTCAGCCACAGAGATTCACAGCTTTCTTGGTTTGGCTGGCTATCATCATCGGTTTATTCAGGAATTCTCATCTATCGCATCGCCCTTGACTAAGTTGACTTACAAGGGTATTTCATTTGCATGGTCAGACAAGTGTGAGAAGAGCTTTCAGAAGCTCAAGATAGCTTTGACCACAACTCCAGTGTTGGTTTTGCCATCAGCTTTAGGTTCATATACCGTGTATTGTGATGCTTCGAGATTTGGGATTGGTTGTGTATTGATGCATGAGGGTAGAGTTATTGCTTATTCTTTTTGTTAGTTGAAGCCCCATGAGAATAACTACCCCATTCATGATTTGGAGTTAGCTGCCATAGTTCATGCATTGAGGATTTGGAGGCATTACTTGTATGGTGTATCTTGTGAGGTGATCATTGCAGTCTTCAGCATTTTTTCAAGCAAAAAGAATCTTAATTTGAGGCAGCGGAGATGGTTGGATTTGCTTAAGGACTATGATATCAGTATATTGTATTATTCGGAAAAGGCCAATGTGGTGGTCGATGCTTTGAGCCAAAAGCCAGTGAGTATGGGGAGTATGGAATATATTCTAGTTGGGAAGAGACCTCTTGCAGTTGATGTTCAAGCCTTGATCAATCAGTTCGTGAGGTTAGATTTTGGAGCCCAGTTGGGTGTTGGCTTGCGTAATTTTTCTGCTTTCCTTATATGATCGCATCAAAGAGCGCCAGTATGATGATTCACATTTGTTTGTCCTTAGGGACAGAGTTCAACATGATGATGCCAAAGATATGACCATCAGTGATGGTGGGGTGTTGTGGATGCAGGGCTGGATTTGTGTGCCCAATGTTGATGGGCTACGGGAGGTTATTCTAAAGGAGGCCTATAGCTCGCAGTATTTCTTTCATTCGGGTGCCGCGAAGATGTGTCAGGATTTTAGGCAGCACTATTGGTGGAGAATAATGAAGAAGGATATTGTGGTATTTGTAGCTCGGTGTCTCAATTGTCAGTAGGTGAAGTATGAGCATCAAAGACCGGGTAATTTGCTTCAGCGAATGATTATTCCTGAGTGGAAGAGGGAGAGGATCACTATGGACTTTGTTGTTGGACTTCCACGAACTTTGAAGAAGTTCAATTCTATTTGGGTGATTATGGATCGACTGACTAAGTCTACGCACTTCATTCCTATGTGTACTACCTATTCTTCAAAGTAGTTGGCAGGGATCTATATCCGAGAGATTGTTTGCTTGCATGGTATCCCAGTTTCCATCATTTTAGATAGGGGTACTCAGTTTACTTTGCAGTTTTGGAGAGCCGTATAGAAAGAGTTCGGTACTTAGGTGGAGTTGAGTACAACTTTTCATCCTCAAACAGACGGACAGTCCGAGCACACTATTCAGATATTGAAGGACATGTTGCGTGCTTTTGTCATTGATTTAGGAGGATCATGGGATGAGTTTCTACCGCTTGTAGAGTTTTCTTATAGCAACAGCTACCAGTCGAGTATACAGATGGTGCCATATGAGGCTTTATATGGGAGGTGGTGTAGATCTGCAGTTGGTTGGTTCGAGCCCGGTGAGGCTAGGCTATTAGGGACTGATTTGGTATGGGATGCTTAGGAGAAAGTGAAGGTGATTCAGGAGAGGCTTCGTACAGCGCAGTAGAGGCAAAAAAGTTATGCTGATAGAAAGGTTCGAGATGTGTCCTACATGGTTGGCGAGAAGGTTTTGTTGAAGGTTTCACCCATGAAGGGTGTTATGAGATTTGGGAAGAAAGGGAAATTGAGTCCTCGGTTCATTGGGCCTTTTGAGGTACTTCGGAGGATTGGGGGTGGCTTATGAGATTGCTTTGCCACCCATCTTGTCAAGTGTGCATCCGGTATTTCATATTTTTATGCTCCGAAAGTATATTGGGGATTTGTTTCATGTCTTGGATTTCAGCATGGTTCAGTTGGATGATGGTCAGACCTACGATGTGGAGCTAGAAGCTATTTTGGTCATCAGGTTCGGATGTTGAGGTCATAAGATATAGCTTTAATGAAAGTGCAGTGCAGAGGTCGGCTCGTGGAGGATGCTACCTGGGAGATCAAGCGGGAGATGCAGAGCAGATATCCTCACCTATTTGAGGCTTCAGGTATGTTTCTTGACTCGTTCGAGGATGAAAATTTGTTTAAGTTGGGGAGAAAGTGACGACCCGGCCAGTCCTCTCATGAGTTACCTTTCTATTTCCCCTATTTCTGCTTCTTTATGCTTTTTTATCCGTGTTTTATGTGATCGGGTTGATTATCAGAGAGAATTTGGTAAGAAATGAGACACTTAGTCTCTTTTAAGAAGGTTTTGTCACACCTCTTTTTTATGATTACAGAGCTCTACTGGATAAGGAAATTGTGTACTTCTACACTTTATCCGTGAGGGCTCGGAAGGAGTTTTTCCACTTTAAGGACAATCGAAACGGGATTAGAAATTAAAATTCTTCAGAGTTGCCACTTGAGAATATAATGGTGTCTCAAGTCACCGATTTAATCCCGAACCGAGGAAAGTTTGACTCTATTACAGTCCGTGAACTAGAAATCCGAATAAGAAATTCTGTTAACCCGGGAGAAGGTGTTAGGCACTCTTGGATTCTGTGGTTCTAGCACGGTCGCTCAACTGTTGTTTTGATGTTATCTGATTTCAAATTATATATTTTGATTATGTGCAAGTATACCGCTTTTGAATTTTATGAATTTGCAGCGTTGTGAAAATACATCCACAACCACACCATACCAGTACGCCTGTGGCTTTGAACATATTTCGACTTCTTTGAGAGTGGGATTTGGGTCATATAAATGTGCACCCGTTCAAAGGAATGTATATTGAATTATGCCTAGCGGTGTCTATTCTTGTTATATTTGGGAAAGATCGTGAAATTGTCTAAACGATCCTTCCGAGTCTAAAGTTTTATAGTTGTTATTTAGGGGCCCCGTGTGTTTTTATCTTGTAACGAGGCTCGTCCCATTTCATTTTTAGAAGGTTAAGCCTATTTGTATACAATATTTTCTAATATTGTTTTTCCCCTAATATGCTGTTTATGAATGATATTATATCATTATCTAATTGAATCCAGGCCTATATTCATTATTGGGTCTGGAATCTGGGCCAGCTTACCGTGTTGCACCAAGGTGCAACTGGACATTTAGAGTCCCACTAATACTTCCATTTCTGTCCAAAGGCATGAATGCCATATCCATCAGATCTGGGCATGTATTCATGGCTAGGCCCAGACTACATAGATCGAAAGCATGTTTACAGCAGATTAGCATATTTTATGAACAAATCAACACTATAAGCAAATATTATTCAGTAGTAGTAATTAACTGTTTCTACTAATGCCCAAATTACATTTGAACATTACTGGTTTCAATGTTGTCAACTAACTAAGAGCTTTGACATATAGTTTTAATCAAGTGTTTGTCGTTTAACTACTAGTAGCAAAATCTAATATATGAATTATCTATTGATCGAGACACTAATTGCAGAGTTATTTTATTGTTATTTAACTGGAAAAACAATATTCTAAATTTTCAACTAAAGCATGCTCGAATTACTGTTGTCATTACAATCATATTCAGATCACCATATCACAAAGTTAAATACAAGTTTTATAGCTAATCCAGTTTCAGTAATTCTAAAAACATTAACATGATTTAAAATTCAATCATGCTTTTTCGAATTAATTGATTCTAATTCAGAACTAAATTAACAAAATGTCTAAATCTAGTATTACACATCTAATCTCAGAATAGTTATAAATCTAGGTGATTCGAATATGTTTAGGCCAATTTTTGTTTTAAATTTAGGTGATCATTTTAACTAACCTATTTAATCTATTTCCTATATCATTATCACTACTACTAGAATTTGAAGTATATTCGTTCAGTCCAGCAATTATTACAAACCAATTCCTAATGAATTACATAAGAGCTAAATATCTATAGCTACAAAACTGAAATATAATTACAATAAAACTAATCGGCAATTTTATTCCTCCAAGGCATTTCAGTTACATCTTCAGGAAGTAGTAGTGTACCTGATCAAATGAAAGAAACAATGAGTTCTAGAGGTGGACAAGAAGGAAAATCAGCGATAGCAGCAACCAAATATCAACAGCAGTAAGGCAAACTATCAAAGCAACCGGTTCGACGTCAGAATAGAGGACTCAGCAAGTTCCACCAAGGAAATAGGTAAAACCCAACAAAAACTCGATCACAACAAGTAGAAAACCCAGCAAACATAATCAATAGACGAAGAACAGTGATCAGAAATTCCAGAATACCACTCGAACTAGCAACAATTGAACAATAATAGTATTTCAGTACGTATTTAGTGTATTTCAGTGTATAAAATCTTCTGAACCTTTGAAATAAGGCCTGAAGGGGCCTATTTATAAAGTATAATGGGAGGGAAATTTGAATTAAATATTTAGATTTCCCACCCCTACTCTTTTGATTTATTTCAGTTAAGTCTAAACTATTTTTGATAAGAATACACTTGAACCCCTGCTAGAAGGTTCTAGGATATTCTATATCATTCTTTTATTCGTTAATGCCTTTATTTCCCTCACTTGTTAAGGTTTATTACCTATTTACCATTTATCTAGGCATGAATCACCCTTCATTATTCAGCAAATTACACCAAAACCATGCCCAATTGTCTTTTATGCCCTTATTATTTCTAAGTTATCTTCAAAAATACCATTTCCTGTTCCTCTTTTACCCTCTATGTCTTATAAGTATTTACCCGACCTATCCTTAGGTCTGTTAAGACCCTGAGTTAATCAACGATATTTAAAAAATAACCCCTAAGACTTAACTTTATATTATAACCAGTTTTAAGCTAAGTAACCTTTTCAGAATTAACCACTCTTACAAAGATAGCCACAAATAACCTTTTACAAGTCAGAAATCCAACCGTGTTGTAATGATATCCACATTAATCATATGCTCATATAGCCCTAATGTGACTAAGTATTCAGAAGTTTAGAAGAGCCAAACATTTAAATCGTATTGCAGTAATAGCCAGTTTTAAGTAATCTTGCAAATATAATCCTAATTACGACTAAGTCTTTAATTAATAAGAATTCAGAGAAACATATTGATAATGGTTGAATCCTTGTTGACCATAACATTTAATCGAACAAGGATATATTAATCCAGAACACTAAACGACTATAGTATGCGATTTAACAAATAGCTACAATTAGAACAAGAGAGTATTCAGATAGTTTTCAAGTATACACAGAGATTTTCTAACATGCAGTAGGCCTAGGCTAACAAATAATCAAATACAAAAAGAGTGAAGCACAGTAGAGGCAAGAATAGGTTCAGGGTACTTAGCTTTTGCTATTTCTTTTTCTTTTTCTTTTTTTTCCTTCTTTTCTTTCATCTTTCTTCATTTTTTCCTTTTCTTCTTGGTTTTCCGGTGGTTCAGAGTCCTTGAGTCTCTTTTTGACGATTTATCTTCTAGGAAGACTCCTGGAGTCTCGTTTTGGTGTTAAAAAGGAGTATTTAAGGGTCTAGGGTTAGATCTGGGGTGGTTTTGGGTTTGGGGTATCCGCCGGAGTAGGGTTCTGGAGGAATATTTTTTAATATTAGAGTAGCAGGGGTAATATTTGAGGGATGGGACTTAGATGGGGTGATAGAGAATTTAAAGGCGGTCTTAGGGTGTAAAAGGGGAAGACTGGTTCGTTGGTTGGTAGTCGCCGGCTAGGGTTCTGGCGACCGGAGTTTCAAGATTTGGGAAAAAGAAGGGTATTTGTACAGGGATGGTGTGATAGGGTGGTAGAGGAGGAGGAGGAGGTTGAGGGGTGAAGGGCGTGGTCGGAGAAGACGACCAGTGACAGAGCACCGGTAGGGTTCCGGTGGCCTGTGGAGAGGATGAAAGGGATTGGGGGGCAGCTAGGGTTTGTCTCTGAAATGGTGTGTGTGTATAATGAGAGATTTGAATAGAGGGGTGTAAATATATATTGAATGTGTATCATTAATTTTCAGCCATTAGATTAGATTGGATGAACGACTAGGATCAATTTGGCCCTTAACGACGACGTTTGATTTAAATGTAACCCTCTTCTCGTTCGTTAGATTAGTTACTTGGACGACTGTGATTAATTCAATTAGAAGGTGTCGTTTGGCTTAAGTGTGACACTGCTTTCATCCGTTTGATTAATTAGATTAACGGCTGTGATCATTTCAATTAACGACATCGTTTTGTTTAGTGGGCAACCATTCACTTTGGTCCATCTGATTCGATTTATCAACGGTCCAGATCTTTTCTCCTATACATTGTCATTTGGCTTTGTATATTGACAGTCGGTTCAATTTAATTTGGGCAAGGTCTGTTTGGGGTGTTAATTAGGCTATGCATTTGTTATTTGGCCCAAATACCTTGTATATTTTTGTATTTTCTTGTATTTTATCTTGTTTTGTATTCTTCAAATTGTATTTATTTTATTATTTTCTGTATTTTCTTGTATTTTATATTTGTTTTCCTTAGGGTTTATTCCCAATGCATTTATCCCCTCTTATTTTGTATTTTTTATATTTTTTCTTTGATTTTCTGATTTTCTAAGTAATTATCCTATTTTTGACATTTTCTAATTAATTTCATTTTGTATTTTTGTTTTAATTTCCTTTACTTTATTTTTGACAATTAAAAATAAATACTGATACTTTTACACAATAATCAATCAATTTCAATCAAAAATTATTTTTGTATATTTATTTTGGACTTAATTGCTTGGGGCAAAAATCACGTGCTCACAGCTGCCCCTCTTTGCTCGGGAACACGAAGAGTTTCAGTGCAAAGACAAGTGAGCAGTAATGAGAGATTTTTTCCCACTCGCATATTCCGTGTGAAGCATTTTTGAAAGTTTTGACCGCGTCCTACTTTGAGGATTGCCTACATATCCTGGGCTAAACAGGAATCAGGTTAGTGTAGTTCTGGAATGTCTGGTCGTTGAAACTACCAGAGAGCTGTGACTCTATTGTTGTTGCTTGTTATTGCTGCATGCTGATCTCCTTATTACATCGTGGTAAAAAGAAAATAAGCTAAACTATGCTCTATGTTTTACAAAATCCTAACTATATCTTTCAATTGATTCTTGTTTTTCATTTGCATCTCCCATTCTTTTGAGAAGACTCTTGCTTGCAACTTGCTTCAAATATATTCCCTTATTCTTCAGGTGGGTGCGTGCTTGCGAAACTTGAAAAGTACTCCCTTGTTCTTCAGGTGGGGTGCGTGCTTGCAAAACTTCAAAAAGTATTCCCTTGTTCTTTAGGTGGGTGCCTACTTACTACAAAAATAAAGAAAACTTTTTGCCCCAGTATGAGGCTTAAATCTATCATGTTATTAAATGTCAGCTTAAAAAGAAGAATTTCGTTTAAAAAAAAACATTCCCTTATTATCCAGGTGGGCGCCTGATTGCAGAAATTTAAGAAAAATATTCCCTTGTAATCCAGGTGGGCGCCTTATTACAAAAACTAAGTAAAATATTCCCTTGTCATCCAGGTGGGCGCCTGATTGCAAAAACTAAGAAAAATATTCCATTGTTATCCAGGTGGGCGCCTGATTGCAAAAACTAAGAAAAATATTCCCTTATTATCCAGGTGGGCGCCTGATTACAAAAACTTAAGAAAACTTGCCTTGTTATCCAGGTGGGAGAATGTAACGACCCGACCCGTCCTCACGTGAGTTACCATCCCGTTTTCCCCTCATTATGTTTTTTCATGTTTCTATACCTGTGTTAGAGTCTATCGGGGGAATTCGGATTAATTCAGGTTGAAAATAAGGCAGAGTGAAGCTTGTTTCTAAAAAGTCAACCTAAAGTTGACTCTGTGGTTAGAGTGCTCGAAATTGAATTCCGGTGATTCAGTTAGCTTCGGGAGGTGATTTGTGACTTAGGGGAGCGATCTGAGTTGAATTTGGAGGTCCGGTGTGGAAATAGGCTTGAAATGGCTAAGTTGGAATTTTAGCGAAATCCGATCGATAGTGATATTTTGATCCGGGAGTTAGAATGTAATTCCGACAGTTGCAGTAGCTTCGTTAGGTGATTTTGGATATGTCTGCAAATTTTCAGTTCATTCGGACATCGTTTGGTCCGGATTTTGATAGAATGTAGGTTTCGAAAGTTTTGGTTGAATCTTAGGCTTGAATCCGCCTTAATTTGATGATTTGTGTGTTTAAGGGTATGTTTCTATGATTGGAACAAGTTTGTGTGATGATTTATAGTGGAATTGTACTTTTGGTTGAGGTCCCGGGGGCCTCGAGATGTTTTCGGGGTCAAACGGATGAATTTTTTTTAAGAATGAGATTGCTGGTGTTTATTGCAGCAGGGATTTCTGCTTCTGCGAAAGGAGGACCGCAGAAGCGACTCCACAGAAGCAGAATAGTAATCGCAAAAGCGAGCTCAGGGTTGGCCAGTGAAGATTTCTGCAGAAGCGGGCGATTGGTCGTAGGGGCAGGCCCGCAGAAGCGGGAAATGTTCCGCAGAAGCGGAAATGAGCTTGACTGGGGAAACTCGCAGAAGCGGAAGGAAGTCTGCTTAAGCAGTCTCGACGGTGCGAGATTTAAACCGCAGAAGCGATCTTGAAATTAAAGAAGGTCGCAGAAGCGACCCATGTTCCGCAGAAGCGGACACGCGGAAGCGGGTCAGTTGCCGCAGAAGAGAAAAAATGCATGGGTTTAATGTAACCATAAGGGTTCGAATTTCAGAACTTATAACTCATTTGGGGCTTCGAACTAAGAGGCGATTTTGCCGATATTAAGGAGGAAATCAAGGGGTATCATCAGGTAAGCACTCATGGACTCAATTTATGTTAACATATCGATAAATTATGGAATTTACCTCTGAAATTAGAAGAATTAAGGTGTATCAATTGGGGATTTTTGCTTTATGCCTGGGTTATAGAAAATCAATGATTTGAGTGGGCAAACGGAGTCCGATTTTGATAAACTTTATATGTATGGACTCGGGGCGAGATAAGGGTTCTGATAATGTGACTTTCATAATTGTTTGAGAAGCGTGCCCGGGGTTCGAGTTTTGCTAGTTTCGAGAGTTTTCATGTATTTCGATTGTTTTCGATTGGGTGTTGTTCCATTAGCCTATTTTTATATATTTGTACTAATTTTGGATAGTTTCGATGTACGAGGAGGCCAGTTCGAGGATCTAAGGTGTCGCTTGCTTGAGTTTTCATCGGATCGAGATGGGTAATACTTGTAAATGATGTCCCGAGAGTTAGTAAACCCCGGACTTGCAAATCCTAGTGCTGTATTGAGGTGCTTTGCACGCTGGATAATGGGCGTGGGGTAGAGAACCATTAGGGATTGTGACTTGGTCCATCCCACTTAATAAAAATACTACCTAATTGCTTGAAATTGAATTGACACCCTAATAAAGATAATAATCATCATGAATGGGTCTGATTATCATGTTTTGGGCTTCGTGCCGAACATTTGAATCCTTCAGGGATTGGTATCACTGTCTTAATAATACTGTGCATAATTTCACCTCAGTCTAAGGTTTTAAAATGGTATTTTGCTACTCAGCATTTTTATAAGATTTGAAAAACTTGAATAAGGTTTTGATGATATTTTAGATGTGAGCTGATATGATACTGTACCCAAGGGCCTTATATGCATTCGTGGCTATGCATGGATCGAGCTGCACGCCGCAGCATGAATGATTTTGATATTGCGCTTGGGCTGTAGGAGCCCCCTCGAAGTCTAAACCCCCACAGTGAGCGCGGGAGTTTTTGCATGGATCGGGATGTACGCCACAACGTCATATGCAATGCATTGCATACATACATTGGTCTACTTGTACTACGTGGCATGACATTTAGCACTCATACATTACTAACATATATGTGTTATCTGCCTTATTGACCAGATACTCTGGTGAAAATTGATAAGGAGTGTTGAGCCCAAGGGGCGGATTTGAGTGCAGACTTGCACTGTCTGAGGTAGTACCAGGTATTGAGCTGTTATATGAAAGGAAGAGATGTTAAAAAGAGATTTCTAAATAATCTACTCACATATGCTGAAAAGGAACAAAATGAAAGTGTATTGTAGTTTAACAGATGGTTCGGTATTATATAGTATGAGATAGTGCTTTGTGTGGTTTTCTTTTCCTCATCATTATTTACTTTTATTACCGCTGAGTTGGAAGTACTCACTCGACTCCCTGCATCATGTGTGTAGATTCAGGTACCTGGAGGCTTAGTTGAGCTTGGTGCTGGTTTAGACCCAGTTGGGATCGTCGAGGTAGCTGCCTGGCATTCGCAGGACCCGACATTTTCCCTTGTTACTCTATTATTACTTATTTTATTCCGCGTACTCTTAGACTTGTAGAGTCACTTACAGTGTTGTATTGATATTCTGATAGAGGCTCTTGGCTCGTGACCCCAGATCTTTGGGAAGTTACATTGTTTTTTGAAGGTTTTGGGATATTATTATATCTATCACTTTATTTTGGCTTCTTTTTCCGATAATGACTTAAAATAAGTGATTTTGAGCTCTACGCTCGGGATGAGAGTGTATTTGGTCGGGCTGGCCTAGCAATGTGCTGGACGCCATCACGATCGGGTTTTCAGGGTCGTGACAACTAGTATCAGAGCCTAGGTTACTAGGCCTTATGAGTCTTGAGCCGGTTAGTAGTGTCTCGTGGATCGGGATGGAGACCTCTATATTTATCCTCGGGAGGCTGCATACCTTTTAGGAAACACTTCACATTCTTGAAATTCTTATCGTGCTTACGTGATTCAACATGAGATGTAATTCTTGAAATTTCTTTCACACATCTATATGCGCACTCGAGCGCTCAGTAATATAATTGCCTTGATGGCTGGTGACTCCCCGATCGAGGGGCGAGATATAATCTCCGTGAGTTCATTTTGGGCCAGTCGGGAGGACTTGAGGCCAGATCTTTGTCTATGGCTTGAGCACCAAGGTGCTGATTTTACGAGCTGGTATTATAAAATTTATATGATCAGTATTGTCCCTAATTGTGGTAATGGCGGCTTGATAATGGGTGAGCTGTTATGTGTTCGACTCTTATTGTGATCCGTTGTGTAGCCTCTAGCTATGGGCGTAGTGAATATATTCATGTCTCTTAGTGGAAAGGTAAAGTGCGCTATGTGTGGTAGTATGTGTTCAGACTCAGGAAGACCAAATTGGTTATGCTATGTGTATTGTGGTGAAAGGTATTTGTTATATGTTATAATTCGAGCAGGTGCAACACATGTCCATGTATCAATTTTCATAATATAATTTGTGTGATATTGAGATTAATGTTGTTGATATACATTGTGATGTCTTGTCGAGTTGTGGATGTATTGTTAGGATAGTTTTGGTGATTCTCTGGCAGGTGGATAGGCTCAAATTACAAAGGAAACTTCGTATAAATTTTTGGAAAATTTCGGACTTAGAAAAGACGTTGTAATCTAAAGAATGGGCTTAACGGTTGTGTGTGTATAAATGCAAGAATTGTAGAAGAGTTAAGATTTCTGATGATTCGATCTCTTCCAAAGCTTGTAAATGACTAGAGTTATATGGTGCTTCGTTGATATGAATAAATAATAGGATATTTTCAACTGATGTTGATAAAGAATGCTCGGCGTATAGAAAAGAAAGACACCTATTTGTATCTGTATGTAATCATGTTCTGCGGTGTCAGAGTTCTAACAAAGCACGAGTGGTTCTGTTAAATAAGACAGTTGAATTGCAGCTGAATAAGGGTGAATGACGCACGAGGATGGTTTTGCGGTGTTCAAGATTTTGCTTCTAACAGTCAGGTGCCTTAAGATTGTGTGTGTGGCTAAAGACTGTGGGTTCGTTATAAGGGATCAAGACTTGTGATATGTTATGTTAATTATGGGATTCTATGTATCCATATTGGAGGGTAATGATAACGAATTCAGAATCGCAGGAAGTTCTTCAAAATAAAGTATCGTAGAATGTGGTACTTCTGGGAAACATCTAAGAGAGTATTCAGTGGCCTATGGGTCCTAGACCGTGTGGTCTTATGTATGAGTCTCGTGTGGTAACCTGAGTTGAGGTATTGTGACGCTTCAGTAAAGGATAATATTAAATTAAAGATGAATTACAAATAAAATTGGGATAAATGGAATAGCTTGATAATAAACCGAAACGGTATGATAAAGATATGATTAATTCCTGGTATGTGTTTGAAATAATGAGTCTTGTCTTGAGTGCTGGCAGTTGCGTAGCTTGATGTGGGTTGAAGGACTTAGTCCTGGCAGTTTTATTTGTGCAATGGACTTGGTAGAAAGAGTTTGTGATGTATTTTACCGTGGTCTGAACATGAGTATATCTTCTATTGGTATGCGAAGCTTGGAATATGTAATGATTTTTCTTCTATATGGGATCATGAAAGTCCTTGACTAGTTGAGTGCGTCGATGTTTGCGGCGTACGAGAATAGAAATTTCCATGTTATCTTAGTGTGGTATGGTATATGCGATGTGCTATGAAAAGCTGATAATGGAATGTTCAAGGTTTGGGTTCAGTTCAGAATATAATGGGAAGTTATTAGAATACCGCAGCAGTGCGGGTAGCTGCAGATAATTTAAGAATCGATCTTTCTGGTGATTAAGGAAAAGTGGTACTGCTATTCTAGTGATTTGGCAGGGTATATGTTCAAAAAGGGTAAGGTAATGTAAGCTGATAATATCCGGTGGTATTGTGGTATTCTCTTGTTGGATCAACTCTAATTATTGAGTTGTTGAGGGCATAGGGAAATTGCTGAATGACTTTCGTGGTATGAATGGATGCTTGATGTGCATTATGTATTCGTATGGTGGAGTGTAGAATCAAGCATAGTGATTCATGTGCTATATATGTGTTGGAGACTAGAAATTCTCATAATCCGCCTATGAAGTGGTTGTATATCGTGTGTATCTGCACCGTTTAGCGGTTATTGGAAATTGGAAGCCCTAGCGGCTCTCTCTTTGCTTGATATGATGAATTTGGGCTAGGATATTTGTTTGCAGACTGGTTGTCATAAGTCCGGTTGTCTAGACTAATGTGATATGGACTATGTCGAAAATACCACAAATTGCATAGCAGAGTGCATCAGATTATGCTCCAGCAGGGTAGTTGTACCCCAAGACCAGCACACGGTTGGTATGTATTGCTTTGTTAGTTGGGCCTTCGTGGCAGATGTCAGTGCAAATGTTTCTACCGTTGATTCAGTTCCAGTATTGAGGAACTTTGCCAGATGCGTTTCTTGTGGCCAAGCTTGAGGCTATATATGTTTATTGTAATGAGCAACTTGACTTGATGTGCATTTCCTTTTGTGAGATTTATGCATGGATCGGGTGGCATGCCACCACAGGTTATTTGGATCGGGTGGAACGCCACCATAGGTATGGTATCTGGATCGGGTGGCACGCCGCCACGGTTATGTTAATTGGAGTGGGTTGCATGCCGCAACTGTGTGATGTGGAGAATAGTTTTCTATATGTTACCTTGTATACAATACTTCATGGTTTCTGAGGCAAGTCCGTATAGGGTATTGCTCGGCGAATGGCGCATGGGTTATGTCCCTACAACCTTTGATATCGTATATTAATTGTTTCATCGTGGGTGAGATTGATTGCTTGAGTTCAGACCTAAATCTGTGCATGGCTGACTGTTTTGAGCATGGTGACCTGAGGTGCTTCATGGGTAATAGCATTTGGATGGAATCATGAGTTGTGGCAAGGCCACGTGATGTTATGGCCTTTCGAGGGGGATTCAGGTAATCTATTTTTATGATATGCAACGGGATCTCAGTTCTATGTTAAGATGGTACGGAGGAATTGAATTACAGCTATTTTGTTTGAGTCAGTTGTTATGATTTGAGTATGTTCAAACATTTCTTATTGGAGCATGTGTTGTGCTCGTCGCAGCTTAGGCCGGTGTTGAGGTGTCATATCACCAGTGCGGTGTGTTATAATCGAAATGATCATTAGAGTCATTAATGAGTGCGAGCATATGTGATTTCAGTTGGCTAAAAAGGTAATATCGAGGTTTGGCTCCGAAATCTGTTGTGGTATCAGTTAAAAGGGAAATGGATTCTTGAATGGTTGACCTGAGAGATGAATTCGATATATCGCGTGTTCGGTTGCCGTGGGCAGGATATAAAGGTGTTGGAATAAGACTTTAGCTAATGAAAAAGGTTTGTCAGTTAGTATTTGGTTATCGTGGGCAATTGTTGTGATTAGTGGCCATTGTCTCGAGTGATTGGGGTTGTTTGATACATCATATGATCTCATCCGAAGTGGCGAGTATGGGTTATTACAATTGGTTCGGGCATATTCTGAGTATAGACGTGGGATTCAGATTGGGTATATGATCTCAGGAAGTGCAATGTGGTTTATGGTTTGGATGAACTGCGAAATTCAAGCTATATTGTGTTATCGAGCTTGTGTGAGATAGGGTGACTTGGGATCGCCCCGAGTATATGCTTGGTAAGGTCATTCAGCTATTGGGTGGCTTCTAGTACAACTCTGGGTCCACTCGAGGACGAGCATTGGTTTAAGTTGGGGAGAATGTGACGACCCGACCCGTCGTCACGTGAGTTACCGCCCCGTTTTCCCCTTATTATGTTGTTTCATGTTTCTATATCAGTGTTAGAGTCTATCAGGGGAATTCAGATTAATTCTGGTTGAAAATAAGGCAGAGAGAAGCTTGTTTCTAAAAAGTCAACCTAAAGTTGACTATGTGGTTAGAGGGCTCGTAAATGAATTCCGGTGATTCGGTTAGCTTCGGGAGGTGATTTGTGACTTAGGGAGCGATCAGAATTGAATTTGGAGGTCCGGTGTAGAAATAGGCTAGGATTGGCTAAGTTGGAATTTTGGAGAAATCCGATCGATAGGTGAGATTTTGATCCGGGATTCGGAATGGAATTCCGACAGTTGCAGTAGCTTCATTAGGTGATTTTTGATATTTCTGCAAATATTCAGGTCATTCGGACATCATTTGTTTGGGTTTTTGATAGAATGTAAGTTTCAGATGTTTTGGTTGAATCTTAGGCTTGAATCCGCCTTAATTTGATTATTCGTGTGTTCAAGGGCATGTTTTTATGATTGGAACAAGTTCGTGTAATGATTTAGAGTGGAATTGTATTTTTGGTTGAGGTCCCGGGGGCCTCGAGATGTTTTCGGAGGGTCAAACGGATGAATTTGTTTTAAGAATGAGATTATTAGTATTTATTGCAGCAGGGATTTCCGCTTCTGCGGAAGGAGGACCACAGAAGCGGCTCCGCAGAAGCAGAATAGTAATCGCAAGAGCGAGCTCAGGGTTGGTCAGTGAAGATTTCTGCAGAAGTGGGCGATTGCTCGCAGGGATGGGCCCACAGAAGCAGGAAATGTTCCGCAGAAGCGAAAATGAGCTTGATGGGGGAAACTCGTAGAAGTGGAAGGAAGTCCGCTAAAGCGGTCTTGTAGGTGCGAGGTTTGAATCGCAGAAGCGTTATTGAACTTAAGGAAGGTCGCAGAAGCGACCCATGTTCCGCAGAAGCGGACACGCAGAAGCAGGCCAGTTGCCGCAGAAGCGAAAAAATGCCTGGGTTTAATGTAACAGTAAGGGTTCGAATTTCAGAACTTATAACTCATTTGGGGCTTCGAACAAAAGGCGATTTTGAGGAGGAAATCAAGAGTTATCATCATGTAAGCAGTCATGGACTCAATTTATGTTAATATATTGATAAATTATGGAATTTGCCTCTGAAATTGGAAGAATTAAGGTGTATCAATGGGGTATTTTTGCTCTAAGCCTGGGTTATAGAAAATCAATGATTTGAGTGGGCAAACGGAGTCCGATTTTGATAAACATTATATGTATGGACTCGGGGCGAGATAAGGATTTTGAAAATGTGACTTTCGTAATTTTCGAGAAGCGGGCCCGGGGCTCCAGTTTTGCTAGTTTCGAGATTTTTCATGTATTTCGATTGTTTTCGATTGGGTGTTGTTCCATTAGCCTATTTTGATATATTTATACTGATTTTGGCTAGTTTCGATGCGTGTGGAGGCCAGTTCGAGGAGCTAAGGCGTCGTGGGCTTGAGTTTTTGCCGGATCGAGGTGGGTTATACTTGTAAATGAGGTCCTGAGGGTTAGTAAACCCCGAACTGTCACATCCTAGTACTGTATTGAGGTGACTTGCACGCTGGATAACGGGCGTGGGGTAGAGCACCATTATGGATTGTGACTTGGTCCGTCCCACTTAATAAAAACATTACCTAATTGCTTGAAATTGAATTGACACCCTAATAAAGATATTAATTATCATGAATGGGACTGATTAGAATGTTTTGGGCTTCGTGTCGAATATTTGAATCCTTCAGGGATTGGTATCACTGTCTTGATAATACTGTGCATAATTTCATCCCAGTCTAAGGTTTTAAAATGGTATTTAGCTACTCAACATTTTTATAAGATTTGAAAAACTTGAATAAGGGTTTGATGACATTTTAGCTGTGAGCTGAAATGATACAATGCCCAAGGGGCTTATATGAATTCATGACTATGCATGGATCGGGCTGCACGCTGCATCATGAGTGATATTAATATTCCGCTTGGGCTGTAGGAGCTCTTCTGGAGTCTAAACCCCCACAGTGAGCGCGGGCGCCTTTGCATGGATCGGGATGTACACCACAACATCATATGCATTGCATATGCATACATACATTGGCCTACTTGTACTACGTGGCATGAAATTTAGCACTCATACATTACTGGCATACATGTGTTATCCGCCTTATTGACCAGATACTCTGGTGGAAATTAATAAGGAGTGCTAAGCCCAAGGGGCAAATTTGAGTGCAGACTTGCACTGTCTGAGGTTCTACCAGGTATTGAGCTGTTATAATGATAGGAAGAGATGTTAAAAAGAGATTTCTAAATAATCTACTCACATATGCTGAAAAGGAACAAAATGAAAGTGTATTGTAGTTTAAAAGATGGTTCGGTATTATATAGCATGACATAGTGCTTTTTGTGGTTTTCTTTTCCTCATCATTATTTACTTTTATTACCGCTGAGTTGGAAGTACTCACTCGACTCCCTGCACCATGTGTGCAAATTTAGGTACCTGGAGGCTTAGTTGAGTTTGGTGCTGGTTTAGACCCAGTTGGGATCGTCGAGGTAGCTGCCTGGCATCCGCAGGACCCGATATTTCCCCTTGTTACTCGATTATTACTTATATTTTTCTGCGTACTCTTGGACTTGTAGAGTCACTTACAGTGTTGTTACTCTTAGACTTGTAGAGTCACTTACAGTGTTGTATTGATATTCTAATAGAGGCTCTTGGCTCATGACCCCAGATCTTCAGGAAGTTACGTTGTTTTTAGAAGGTTTCGGGATATTATTATATCTATCACTTTATTTTGGCTTGTTTCTCTGATAATGACATAAAATAAGTGATTTTGAGATCTAAGCTCGAGATGAGCGTGTATTTGGTCGGGCTGGCCTAGCAATGTGCTGGGCGCCATCACGACCGGGTTTTCGAGATCGTGACAACGCCTGATTACAAAAACTAAGAAAAATATTCCCTTGTTATCCAGGTGGGCACCCGATTACAAAAACTAAGAAAAATATTCCCTTGTTATCTAGGTGGGCGCCTGATTGCAAAAACTAAGAAAAATATTCCCTTGTTATCCAGGTGGCCGCCTGATTGCAAAAAAACTAAGAAAATATTCCCTTGTTATCCAGGCGGGTGCCTGATTGCAAAAAACTAAGAAAAGTATTCCTTTGTTATCAATGTGGGCGCCTGATTGCAAAGAAATATATTCCCTTGTTATCCAGGTGGGCGCCTGATTGCAAAACTAAGAAAAATATTCCCTTGTTATCCAGGTGGGCGCCTGATTGCAAAAGTTTAAGAAAAATATTCCCTTGTTATCCAGGTGGGCGCCTGATTGCAAAACTAAGAAAAATATTCCCATGTTATCCAGGTGGGTGCCTGATTGCAAAAAACTAAGAAAAATATTCCCTTGTTATCCAGGTGGGTGCCTGGTTGCAAAAACTAAGAAAAATATTTCCTTGTTATCCAGGTGGGTGCCTGATTGCAAAAACTAAGAAAAATATTCCCTTGTTATCCAGTTGGGCGCCTGATTGCAAAAATTTAAGAAAAATATTCCCTTTTGTTGTTTCTTCTTCTCTTTTAATCCCCTTTGGCTATATGACCGCAATATGTTGTTTTATTTCTCTTGTCCTTGAAGGACCCAATCTTATTGTGCCTTTTAACTGAGAAGCTGGTAATTAGCTTACAACTGGCAATGTCTTGTAGACAGATTTTAAGGAAAAATGAAATGCAATGACCCTGAAATTTGAGGGTAGGAATATTTTCAAAGTAAAAGGAAAAGACTTATCTGAGTGGGAAGATTGGTTCCTTTGATCATGCCATGCATTCGGCTATCCGACCCAGGCTGTCCAATCACATTTTCTGCCAACTTATTTTCTCTTTTTCTATAACTCAAACTATAGTTGCTTTGCCGCTTTCATCCACAAAATCATTTCTCACTTTCGCCTTATGGTGCCCGTGAGGGTTTTCACCAGTAAGACTCCCTCGTTTCATTTTTCTTATCTCACGTCGTCTTACGGTGCCCGTGAGGGGTTTCACCCATAAGATTCTCTCATTTTTATTTTTTCAGTTCCTCCATCTTCAAGTACCCAAGTGTTGTCCATAATATGCTTTTCTTCACTTACTTGTACTGTTATTTTCTTGAAATTAATCAGAAGGTCTTTATTTGGACCGTAATGTGGCTTTTGGATGGGTTTTAGAAAGAATGATATAAAGGCTAAAATTTTAAACTTGGGTTTCAAAATTACAACTTTCGGAATCATATCCTTCATAATGATCATACTTCTGCCCCAGTTTCAATTTTTGGGGAATCTTGGACTTTCTTTCTGCTATGAATGAACCTCAGTGAGGCTGCCTACGTACCCTTTCGGGATCAAGTCAAAACGTAGTTCGGATCATAAGATCGCTTCATTGTTGCGATTTGACTTTTTTTCCCAATTTTGCTTCTTTTGTATATTTTTTTCTCTTTTTCTTTTGTCATTTTCACATCTTTTTTCTTATCTTTTCTCTCTTTTTTTCAACTTTTTTTTTTCTTTTGCTTTTCTTTTCTTTTGTCATTCCATCATTAATATTTTGACTTCATTGTTGATTCCCAAAGAGGTGTATGAAAGAATAGTATAATAAGGCTCAAAGGAATAGCAATGGGTAAAGTGTTTAGATAGAGGAATAAAATGCCTTCATCATTTCAATTTCAAAAATATGACAGATACAATTAGATACATAAAAGAAATCATACATAGTATCTTTTGACTGCATCAGAGTTAATGGTAGTCTCTACACATTTCTCTTCTATGTCTGTCAAATATAATGCTCCATTGGACAACACTCCAGATACCACAAATGGTCCTTGCCAATTAGGGGCGAACTTCCCTTTTGCTTCCGCCCAATGAGGTAAGATATGCCTCAACACCAATTGTCCAACTTCAAATTTCCGTTGACGTACTTTCTTATTATATGCTCTGGCTATTCTCTGTTGATACAATTGTCCATGACATACTGCTACCAATCTTTTCTCGTCAATTAAACTCAATTGTTCTAACCGGGCTTTTACCCATTCATCATCATCAATCTTAGCCTACGCAATGATTCGAAGGGAGGGTATTTCAAGTTCCGCAGGTATCACTGCCTCCGTGCCATATATCAATGAATAAGGCATTGCGCCAATTAAAGTGCGCACAGTAGTGCGATAACCCAATAAAGCAAAGGGTAAATTCTCATGCCATTGCCTCGTTCCTTCCACCATTTTTTGAAGGATTTTCTTGATATTCTTATTTGCGGCTTCCACTGCTCCATTTGCTTTGGGCCGATAATGTGTAGACTTGTGATGCATAATTTTAAACATTTGACATATCTCCGCCATAAGATGACTGTTAAGGTTGGCTCCATTATCTGTAATAATCACCTTTGGAATTCTGAAACGACAAATGATGTTTACATGTACGAAATCCACCACTGCCTTCTTTGTTACCGCTTGAATGTCTTCGCCTCCACCCAATTGGTAAAATAATCAATGGCAACCAGAATAAACCTGTGCCCATTGGACGCTGCTGGCTCGATTGGACCAATGACATCCATGCCCCAAGCAACAAAATGCCATGGTGCTGACATTGTATGCCATTCATATGGTGGAGAATGAATCAAATCCCCATGCATCTGACACTGATGACATTTTCGTACATATCTGATACAATCTCGTTCCATAGTGAGCCAGTCATATCCAGCCCTGAGTATTTTCTTTGTCAAAAGATACCCACTTATGTGGGGTGTACAGGCTCATGCGTGTACCTCATTTATGATTGTAGTAGCTTGCTTTGCATCTATATATCTTAAAAACCCCAAATACGGGGTCCTTTTGTATAAAACCCCTCCACTGAAGAAACATCCACTCGCCAATCGTCTTATGGCTCTTTTTTGATCCCCTGTAGCTTGTAACGGGCATATCCCCATTCTTAAATACTCTTTTATATCATGGAACCACAGTTCGCCATCAAGTTCCTCTTCTACTGTATAACAATAAGCATTCTGATCATGAACTTGGATTTGTAATGGATCCACATAAGCCTTATCGATGGTGTAACATAGATGATAGAGTAGCCAGAGCATCGGCAGCTTCATTGTGCATTCTTGGGATATGCTTAAACTCTATGGATTGAATGTAGACACTATCGGTATGGTATGAGTTTCGAATCCTGTGTCTCTGTCGGAAGAGGAGTAGCTTCCCAGTTATTCAGCTTGATTTGGGTTCCAACAAACTGGACGTCCATTTTACTAGTGCCCTCAGCTGCTTCTACCATGTTCACATCTTCAAACAACCTCTCAAATCTTTCCAACAGCTCCTTGTCTGGCCTTATATCTGCTCGGCTGGGCATGACCGTTGCCGGACGTCTTTTTGTACCAGGCTTGACGAATGAATGTGAAAGTTTAGGGATAGGCTTAGGGAGGGTCCATCCTTTCTTTTTTAGATTTTGGGCTCTTTTTATGTCGGCAATGGTTGGCTTAATACCCAATCCAAAAGTGTCAATGTTACCCGGAAGAGATACTGGCTGTGTTATTCCTTGTAGTGCAGCTCCTAAACCTTTCCAGAGAGAAACCCATTTTTCAACATCTCTGTAGCGACCATGACTGATGTGGAAGCTATTTTGGGCATCAGAATGTTTTCACCTTCAGATATTTTATCCACAGATATAGTGTCCACCATTTGGTATACCCAGGGACCTTTATCACCCTCGACTTCTTCAAACGGCATGATGATATTGCTGGAATTATCTTTACCATGCACCACTATTTCTTGACGATCCCATTCGAATTTCACCATTTGATGGAGTGAAGAAGGTACAGCCTTCGCAGCATAAATCCATGGACGTCCTAGTAGGAGATTATAGGACACGGCGATGTCCAAAACTAGAAATTCCATGGTAAAGTCTACTAGTCCGATAGTGAGTTCCAATATGATGTCTCCAACAGTGATTTTCCCGCCTCCGTCAAATCCTCTCACGCATATACTGTTTCTATGGATTCTTTCATGATCAATTTTTAGCTTACCCAAAGTAGATAAAGGGTAAATGTTGGTGCTTGGACCATTATCAACCAAGACGCGGGTCACCACTAATTCCTCGCACTTCAGTGTAAGATATAATGCCCTGTTGTGCTCTATCCCATCCAACGAGAGTTCATCTTCTAAAAATGTTATCCCTATCCAACGAGAGTTAATCTTCTGAAAATGTTATCCCTATTGCCTTGAAGATTTTATTTGTGATCTTCTCTAAATGACTCACTGTGATCTTTTATGGTACATGGGCCTCGTTCAAGATCTTTATTAACACCCTATGGTGTTCATCAGAATGAATCAACAAGGACAACAAAGATATCTGCGCCGGTGTTTTCCTCAGCTGCTCAACTATAGAATAATCCTGAGCTTTCATTTTCTTCAGAAATTCCTCGGCTTCTTCTTCACTGACAGCTTTCTTTACATTGGCCGGATTATCTTTTGCAACTTTTTCCTTCCACAGTTCATCGGAAGAAAAACATCTCCCTAACCTAGTGAAACCGTGGGTTTCACAAATCTCTTCCTTGATTTCTTTCCCTTTATACATGACAGTTACCTTGCTGTAATTCCAAGGCACAGTTTTGGTGTTCACTAAGGGCATTTGAGTGACTGGCATGATAACAACTGGCTCTAGCTGCGCTCTTTTTATAGTCAATACGGACTTTGTACTCACACCGGGCTCTGTCACCTTTACAGGCTCAGGTTCTGCTACCACTCCTGGCTTGCTCACAGGTGGCTTGACTGGTATTCTCTCACTTATGACTTTCTCTTCTGTCTTGCTGCTGCTTGCTTTGATCATCATTACAGCCTGAGAGGGCTTCTTGCAATTTCTTCCTTGTACCACCTCTATCATGTGGGTCTCATGGTGCACAAGCAAAGGGTTCTGTGTTATATTAGGAGCCTCGGGAGCTTGAACCTCTATTCTTCTAGAGTCAATAAGCTCCTGTATTGCAGACTTCAGGTGCCAGCATTTTTCAGTGTCATGCCCTGGGGCTCCTGAACAATATTCACAATGGACAGATTGGTCCAAGTTTCTCGGTGGTGGATTGGGGATTTTGGGCTCTATGGGGTTTAACATCCCAAGTTATCTTAGTCTATGGAAAAGTCTGGTATACGGCTCAACCAAGGAAGTAAATGTCTTATTTATTTATGTCCTGTCATTATTGACTCCAGGGTTAGGGCGGAAACTTGTTCCATTGGGATTTTTGTATGTTTTTTGTTGTGGGTATGTGTTTTGGGTATGGTAAATATTTTGAGGTGCTGGAGTTCACTATGGAGTAAAAGGTAGTGGGTAGGCTTTGGGCGTGATGTACAGAAAATTATGGACCAGGAGGAGGGTAATAGTTTTGAGGTGGGCTATATGGTGTTGGTGGGTAGGGTTGATACGGGCGAGGCTGATGGTAATATGGATGGGGACTCCTAGACCAAGACATCACTTCTATGACTGCCACCTCTTCCTTCTTTTTCTTCCCGATTGCTCCACCCGTACCTGTCTAGATTGCCTGGTTCGTAGCTTTGATGGCTGAATAGCGCATGATTTTGTTTGACTTTAATACTTCCTCAACCAAGCTTCCCATTTTAACTACCTTGTTGAATGTTTTTGCAATGGCAGATACCAGATGCCCATAGTACGTTGGTTCCAAAGCTTGCATAAGACAATCTGCCATCTCTCCCTCCTTCATTGGTGGGTCTACCCGAGCAGCTTGCTCCCTCCACCTAAAGCCATATTCTCGAAAACTTTCTCCCGACTTTTTCTCCATCTTTGTTAGTGTCAACCTATATAGAATAATTTCAAAATTGTATCGGAAATGGTTTGCTAATGCCTGGGCTAGATTGTCCCAAATAAACCATCTGGTATGGTCTTGCTGGGTATACCATTCGAGAGCTGAACCACTGAGACTTTGGCTAAAGTAAGCCATGAGTAGTTTATCTTTCCCCCCGGCTCCGCGCGTCTTGCTGCAGAATCCTCTCAAATGTGCTACCGGGTCACCGTGGCCATCATACAAATCGAATTTCGGCAGCTTAAATCCTGCTGGCAGTTGCACTTCAGGGAATAGACATAAATCCTTGTAAGCTACATTTACTTGACCACCCAAGCCCTGCATATTACGGAATGATTGTTCGAGGATCTTCATCTTTCTAACCATCTCTTCCTGCTCAGGATTTTTAGTTGGTTTCTCCTCTTCAGCCATATCAATGAGAGGGGTATAGGAATCATGCTGTCAGAAAGTAGGTTCCGGGGGGTAATAATGGTTGTCTTGGACATGGAATAGTGGTTCACTAGATGATTTGTGTAAGGTGGCTGGTGGTGGTGCCATATATACAGGAGCAACATGTGGTGGTGGTGGTGGAACTTGTTCAGGGATTGGAGGTGGTGCTTGTGATGTGGTTGCGTAGTAGGGTGGATATGTAGGATAAGTGGAAGATGAATTCATAGTGGGTGGATCTTGTGCTGGGACTGGTGGAGAGATGTATGTGGCGTTGGCAGGGTAGGTGGGTAAAGGTTGTCCCTTCGCCCAAGCCTGGTACATCTCAGCCATTTGTTGTTTGAGCTTATACATCTCCTATTTCATGCTATTCACATCTACTACCTTATCTTCCTGCACTGGATCCATGACTATTGCTTCAATTTCATGAGTAATTGCCTTTGTCATATTCTTGGAGCGAGTGTTGTAATTGTGAGTTGCCAGAATGCCAGTTACTAACCACTTTATTTGTTACCAACAATGACAAAACTTGTTAGTGGTTAGGCCATAATGGATCAAAATTACAGGTTAAGAACAAGTGGTTAGGCCATAATGGATCAAAATTACAGGTTAAGAACACAATTTTTGCCTGGCAATATGCATCATCCCAGCCTTGTTGTCTTTCTTGATTTGCCAATTCTTTTGTTTTCGAATTTTTCCTTATATTTACCACTGACGTTCCTTTTTCTTTCTTTTCATTTTTTTTCTTTGTTTTCTTATTGTTCCCTTTTTTCATTTTTCATTGATCGGTCCTACATATTTGCCTATCGCACAAGTATTTACGGAAAAAGAAAAATAATGACAAATTTGGAAATTCTCAACTTCATGTATAACCAATCATTGATTACAAAGATAACACTCTAATGATAATTGTACTACAATCTTCTAAATGCAGAAATAAAAATACAAAACTCAAAATGCATGTCCTAAGAATACATTAAAGACCCTAGTGCCCGCAAGACATCGTTCGGTCTTACCGCAGGCCTATATGCTAGTCCTCTTTGTATTTTGTCTAAATCTCTCATTACTTGATTTACAAATATCTTTGATGAGGCGGCAAATATGGACTAGGTCATATCTTCGCATATCTGGCCTTTCCGAGCGATATAATGAGCAATGCTGACAATTCTTTCTCTAATCATTCCTTTCTCTTGAAGTAACCTCCCTATTTGTTCGGCACGAGCGTCCAGAGTCTGTTGGATTTTCTCTTGAAGCTACTGCAGTTCCATTTCTAACCGGGCCATGGCCATATAGCAGTGTTCTCATTCTATGTCAAACTGTTTTACTTGTTTGATACTTTTGACCTCGGCCATGACAATCTTTTTCCTCAACCGGGCAACTTCAATATTATGTTCTTCTTTCAATTGTTGGGTCATCCAAGCCCTTTCTTCAGCATTTCTAGCCAATTGCTTCCGAATCCCGATTAATTCCTTTTCGGCTTTGTCAAGATCAAAATTGTAGTCGTTCACCTTTCACCATAAATTATAATTTGTTTTTCATCCCGGGCGTGTCGAATAGGGGTTTCAGTGGCTGCTCTCATTTTCAGAATCTGAGCTTTTAATGCTTCATTTTCCTTAATCAGTTGTTTCTTTTCACCCTCGTCGGCCGCCGCTTGTAAGCTGCTTTCGAATTTGAGGTCTTGAGCTTGCTTTTCTAACATACTGATTATGGCTCAGTATTCATTCTCCTTAGCCAACCAATCCCATTGTTCTTTTGATAGCTCGGTGAATTCTTGAATGTGAGGTCCCTTCATTGGTATTTCATGCTCATAATCTCTTCAGTACCATGCGGAATAACCAGGTGACACTTCACCTCTGGCTCGATCCCTTACACAAGTGTCCACTTTCAAACATTGGCACTCATTCCATATTTGTCGCACATTTGCCTCAGGAAACTGCCTTTCGCGACTAATTTCTATCACTTGAATGCTGAGATCCCCATCTTTTGGCACTATTTGATATTTTCCGAGTTGCCATAATAATCGATATGGCACATAAGGTTGGATACTTTTGAGTCCCACTAAAAGAAAGGGAGATCCTTCTGCTGGCATGTATATGACTTCATTGATGGGTAGCCACCCGAATGCCCACTCTATCTGACTAGCAGTGAGTGATCGGAAGTATGTGATCCAACCTTTAGACTCCTCTGGCAACTTGACCCATTTTATCCTCATGTAGAATTCTTCTATGAAAGTCTTTTCTGATGATCCATAACTCATATACTGAGGGGGATGGCAGAAGTGCTCGATCATCCACATCTGTAATTGTAAATTGCATCCCTCGAAGAAATCTTCTCCAGCTTTACAAGCTGTGAGAGCATGAAAGATAACGGCAACCATCATCGGCGCCAAAGTACTGTTGTCCTGTGTAAGGAAAGTACTGACAATCCCGGCAACTCTGATGTCGATGTTCCCGTCTTTCCATGGAAATATTATTAAACCCAAAAAGGCTACCATGAAAGCAAAACGCCTATGTTCCTCCCATTTTGCCCGGTATGCTTTACTGCAGAGTTTGTTCGTTGGGTTGTTAAATCCTCCAACGTGACCATATCTATGGTATATGAAGTTCATAGTGCAAAACCCGTGGACCAAATATTCATTGTGAACACTTCTGGCTATTTTCAAGGAATCCAGAAATCTGTGTGCGGTGATGGCTCTTGGAGCAACCGGATATTTGTCTTTCAGAGGGACCTCATTTTATCGATGTAATTAGCAATCTCTTCTAGTGTCAGAGTGAGCTCAAAGTCTGAAAAGTGTATCACATTGTGTGCTGGATCCCAGCAGGTGACCAAGGCTCGAATAATGTCTCCTCGGGGTATGATATCTAACAACCCGGTAAGACCTTTCAAATATTTCTTGACCTCATCTTGTCCATCTTGACCCAATTCATTCCACCAAAGTCGTAACTGCAAAGGGATCTTATTCATTAGTGAAAAAGGTTCATTTTGCATTGTGCTCATCCTACATATTTATTAAAGGTGATTTAACCACATATTATTTGACCTAAAGACAAAAAATATTTTTCAAAGGAAAACCATTTTTCACAAAAGGTCCCTATTTGCGAGTACGGCCTTTCAACACTTCTTCCGAAGATTTTAAGGCTGTATTTATTATGACTCAAAAGTGTCCATTTTTGCGCAAACAACCTTTCGGCGGCCTTTCGGAATTCGGCTATTTTCAAAAATAGCATCACTTTGATTTATTAATGTTTTTGGTTATTTTTGAAAAAGGGTGGTTGGACCCATCAAGGGTTGCCTACGTATCTCGCCTAGTGGCGAGAATCAAACTAGCGTACTTCGGTCAAATCATTTTAGGCCAACTATTTAAAAAAAAACTGACTTAATCCTACTATTTTGATAATTCCTTCGAAATTTTGACAGCATTTCGTTAGTATTTAGATATTGGTTTTTCCAAAAATTGTTATTTTTCTCTTCTTTTCTTCAGGTATTTAGCTAGTCAGCATAATGGCCTAGGACAAATAAATACAACACATAATCATGCTAGGTTTTTTTATATCCGGGTTACCTGTCCTAGATGGACCCAACCCCTATGTTGAGTCCCCTAAGTCAGATATGATGCAAATAATCATCCTAATTCTAGGCTCAATATCCTAATTTTTCATTGGTACTAGACTATGTACCCGAGCGGACAACTCGGGTCGAGGAGGGTGCTACATACTAGGGACCCGCGGGATCATCCGGCTTTGTAACTTTTCTGGCCTTTATTTCTTATTTGGTATTGACTTAACAGAAAGGGGAGTCTCAACCAGCAAGCACATCCCCGGAGGTAAGAAGAGAAGGGTTTTCGACATAATTTTTATGTATACAATTCACGTAATATCAAAGCGGTAAACACATAGCACATTGATCAAAGCAATGCAATGAAGTTAGATATAATCAAAACAACAATTTAAATGAGTTCGAATTCTTAAACCTTGAACCAAAGTTCTGTGTTTCTTATCCGCAGCAGAGTCGCCAAAGCTGTCACACCTCCTTTTAATGATTACGGAGCTCTACTGGATAAGGAAATTATGTATTTCTACACGTTATCCGTGAGGGCTCTGAAGGAGTTTTTCCACTTTAAGGACAATCGGAACGGGATTAGTTATTTAAATTTTCAGAGTCGCCACTTGAGAATATAATGGTGTCTCAAGTCACCGGTTTAATCCCGAACCGAGGAAAGTTTGACTCTGTTACTGTAAGACCCCGTAAAATTTTTGTGCATAAAACCTAGTAGCTGTGGTGTCATGGTCCGAATAAAATTCTTCTCAGGCGCCGGTCATGTCCCTCGATTTTGGGGCGTGACAAACATGGTATCAGAGCCTAAGGTTTTTAAAGTGTCCTAGGATGTCTCGGAGCCGTGTCTAGTAGTGCCCTTCTTATAGGTATGTTGTCGACCACATCATATAAGTAGGGGGCTACACGGGCATTTAGGAATTTACCTATTTCTTTGTTAATCTATATCGTGCGGTATAGTGCAATGTGGAAATATTTGTGTCTAATTCGCGCCTTGTTCCCAAATTTTCAGAATATGGCGCCTAAGAAGAAGGCTAGACTCGGCCTTGGGGCCAATGCCGGCCCGAGTGCGGCTGCTAATCATGTACCCGATGTCGTGGGAGAGAATGACCCACCAGTGTCCCTATTCCAGCTACGGCAGAGGATGCCACCATTCCTCCTGCCAGTGTTCCTGACTCAGATACAGTTCCCGCTTCGGGCTCTGGTATCTCTAATGAGGATCTTAGGGGAGCCATTCATATGTTAACACAGTTAGTGGCCGCCCAGGCCCAGAGATCCCATGATGCCCCTGCATCCTCCAGCGGACAGGGAGATTCCTCCGGCTCCAGAGTCCATCAGTTCTTGCGGTTGGCCCCTCCAGAATTCTTAGGCACCGATCCAGAGGCTGACCCACAGGACTTCCTTGATGAGATATACAAGACCCTTAGAGTGATGAAGGCTACAGATATAGAGGGGGTAGGGTTGGCCTCTTACAGGCTGAAGGGAGCGGCACGTTCATGGTTCGAAATGTGGGAGGATTCCCGTGAAGAAGGGAGCCCTCCGGCCGGATGGGATGAGTTCGTGGATGCATTCATGGACCACTTCTTGCCTGCTGAGACAATGACAGCCCGTGCCACGGAGTTCGAGGTCCTCAAACAGGGCGGTATGAGTGTTTGGGAGTATCACATGGAGTTCGTAAGGTTGTCCAAGTACGCTCCTCATTTAGTGTCGACCATGGATGCCCGGGTTCGACGGTTTGTTCAGGGCCTTAGCCCTTTGGTAGTGAATGAGGCCGCCACAACAACTTTGCACTTAGACATGAACTATGGTGGGATTGTGGAGTTTTCTCAGGCCATAGAGGCTAGGAAGTTGAAGATTCGTGCGGAGAGAGAAAGTAGCAGGCGGCCCGGTCAATGGGTCATTCGGGGAGATCACTTCCAGGGAGAAGGTCATCAGGACCATCCCAGTCATATGCTCAGTCCTCCGCGAGTGAACCGCCATCTGTGCACAGTCATCGGCAGGGTAGTTACTCGAGACCCGGTTGAGACAGCAGGAGGTCTCGTCAGTCTGGTCGTCCTGGGGTGAGGTCCCAGCAGCAGGGGAGACCTACATGCCCCAAGTGTGGGAGATTTCATACAGAGACTTGCTACCTTGACCTTCCAGTGTGCTTCGGGTGCGGGGTGAGAGGTCACATTCAACGAGACTGTCGTGCACCCAGTCAGGGTATGGGTAGGGGATCTGCTCAGTCGTCTGGTTCTTCGGCTGCTACATCATCCGCGCGTCCTCCAGCATTAGCAGGGCGTGGTGCACCTATGGGTGGAGCTCATGGTAGGGGTGGACCTAGCCGATTCTATGCATTGAGTGGCCGCCAGAGTGCTGAGGCTTCTCCAGATGTTGTTACAGGTATCCTGTCTGTTCAGACTATTGATTGCTATGCCCTTATTGATCCGGGGTCCTCCTTGTCTTATGTTATTCCATTCATTGCTTCAAGTTTTGGGATAGAACCCGAATAGCTTCATGAGCCGTTCTCCGTGTCGACTCTGATTGGTGATTCTATTACAGCCTCACGAGTCTATAGAAATTGTGTTGTCACGGTGAGTGGTCATGTTACCACAGCCAATCTTATTGAGCTTGGGATGGTTGATTTTGATGTAATTATGGGGATGGATTGGCTCTATTCGTGCTTTGCCAAACTTGACTGTCGAACGAGAGTTATGAGGCTCGAGTTCCCTAACGAGCCAGTTATTGAATGGAGAGGAAATGGTGTAGTGCCAAGGGGTAGGTTTATTTCCTACCTTAAGGCTTCGAAGATGATTAAGAAGGGGTGTATCTATCATTTGGTTCGGGTAACGGACACCACCTCAGAGGTGCCTACCCTCGAGTCCGTGCCAATTGTGAATGAATTTCCTGAAGTGTTTCCGGATGAGCTTCCGGGCATTCCGCCGGATAGGGAGATTGATTTTGGGATCGATGTATTGCCAGATACTCAGCCAATATCCATTCCACCATAGAGAATGGCGCCAGCAGAGTTAAGGGAGTTAAAGGAGCAGCTGAGGGATTTATTAGAGAAAGGGTTCATACGACCGAGTGTGTCGCCGTGGGGGGCTCCGGTTCTCTTTGTCAGAAAGAAGGATGGGTCACTTCGAATGTGTATTGATTATCGGCAGCTCAACAAAGTCACCATCAAGAATAAATATCCTTTGCCTCGAGTGGATGATCTATTTGACCAATTGTAGGGAGCGAAGTTCTTCTCAAAGATTGATTTACGGTCCGGGTACCACCAGTTAAAAATCAGGGAGCAGGATATTCCTAAGACCGCCTTCAGAACTCGTTATGGTCACTTCGAGTTTTTGGTCATGTCTTTTGGGCTAACCAATGCCCCAGCAGCTTTCATGGACCTTATGAATCGGGTTTTCAAGCCATTCCTAGATTCCTTTGTGATTGTATTCATTGACGACATCCTCATCTACTCTCGGAGCAAGGAAGATCATGCCATTCACCTCAGAGAAGCATTGCAGATTCTTCTTCAACACCAATTGTATGCCAAGTTCTCAAAATGTGAGTTTTGGTTGAAGTCCGTAGCCTTTCTAGGGCATGTTATTTCCAGTGAGGGAATTCAGGTGGATCCTCAGAAAGATTGCGGCAGTGAAAGATTGGCCTAGACCCACGACCCCGACAGAGATACGTAGCTTCTTGGGTTTGGCAGGATACTATCGGAGGTTTGTAGAGGGATTCTCAACCCTCGCTTCCCCATTGACAAAACTGACGCAGAAGGCAGTTAAGTTCCAGTGGTCCGATGCTTGTGAGAAAAGTTTCCAAGAATTGAAGTCAAGATTGACCTCGGCACCAGTATTGGCCTTGCCAGAAGGCACAGAGGGATTTGTAGTCTATTGTGATGCCTCCAGAGTCGGTTTGGGATGTGTATTGATGCAGCACGGAAAGGTCATAGCTTATGCTTCCGGGCAACTCAAGAACCATGAGAAGAATTATCCGATGCATGATTTGGAGCTTGCAGCTTTTGTGTTTGCTTTGAAAATATGGCGGCACTATCTTTATGGAGTTCATGTAGATATGTTTTCAGACCACAAGAGCCTCCAGTATTTGTTCAAGCAGAAGGAGCTAAATCTGAGACAGCGGCGGTGGTTAGAATTGCTCAAGGACTATGATATGGACATATTGTACCATCCAGGGAAGGCAAATGTGGTAGCCGACGCTCTTAGTCGAAAATCCATGGGTATTTTGGCTCATTTGGGTGTGGATCGGAGACCCCTGGCTCGAGAGGTTTACCAATTAGCCAGTTTGGGGGTTCGTATCTCGGCGTCAGACGAGGGGGATATTTTGGTGCATAATGGAGCAGAATCATCATTGGTCGCGGAAATCAAGGAAAAACAGTTCATGGATCCAGCATTGGTTCGGGTAAAGGAAGCGGTCATGAATAACAAGACCTCAGCATTTGTACTCAGCACCGAAGATGGTCTATTGCGGTGTCAAGATAGGCTATGTGTTCTGGATGTGGACGAGCTTCGGGAAAGGGTAATGGCAGAGGCTCATATTTCCAGGTATTCGGTACACCTAGGTTCCACGAAAATGTATCATGACCTTAAGGAGATTTATTGGTGGAACGGTATGAAAAGGGATGTAGCAAGCTTTGTAGCTAAATGTCCGAACTGTCAACAAGTGAAGGCCGAGCATCAACGGCCCGGTGGATTAACTCAACTTATAGAAATACCAAGGTGGAAATGGGAGATGATCAATATGGATTTCGTGGTAGGGTTACCTCACACTCGGCGTAAGTTCGATTCAATATGGGTGATAGTAGATCGACTCACCAAATCAGCCCACTTCCTGCCTGTCAAGTCCACTGATACCGCGGAGCAATATGCAAAATTGTACATCAAGGAGATAGTAAGACTTCATGGCACTCCACTTTCTATTATCTCGGATCGCGGGGCTCGGTTCACAGCTAACTTTTGGAAGAAATTTCAGCAAGGTTTGGGAACTCAGGTGAATCTCAGCACAGCTTTCCATCCACAGATCGATGGTCAGGCCGAACGGACCATTCAGATGCTTGAAGATATGTTGCGGGCTTGTGTCTTAGATTTTAAAGGTAATTGGGATGAACACTTGCCACTGATAGAATTTGCTTACAATAATAGCTATCATGCTAGCATTCAGATGGCCCCATTTGAGGCATTGTACGGGAGAAGATGTAGGTCGCCAATCGGTGGTTTGAGGTAGGTGAAGCGGAATTACTAGGGCCGGATATGGTGTACGAAGCTATGGAAAAGGTCAAGGTTATTCAGGAGAGAATGAAAACAGCACAAAGTCGTCAAAAGTCCTATGCAGACGTTCGTCGAAGGGATTTGGAGTTTCAAGTCGATGATTGGGTGTTCTTGAGGGTATCTCCTATGAAAGGAGTCATGCGATTTGGAAAGAAAGGGAAATTGAGTCCTAGGTATGTCGGGCCATATCGGATCGTTCAAAGGATTGGTCAAGTTGCTTATAGGCTAGAGTTGCCTCCTGAGATGTCATCAGTGCACCCGGTATTCCATGTGTCCATGTTGAAGAAAGTGATTGGAGATCCATCCACCATCATGCCAATCGAAGCTATAGAGGTTAATGAAGATTTGTCATATGAAGAAGTTCCAGTTGCCATTCTTGATAGGCAAGTCCGTAAGTTGAGAAATAAGGAAGTTGCCTCTGTTAAAGTATTGTGGCGAAGTCAACAAGTTGAGGAGGCCACATGGGAAGCAGAAAAAGAGATGAAGGAAAAGTACTCCCATTTGTTTGGTCAAGCCTAGAAGAAATTAGGTGACCCTTCTACTCCTAGTAACTGCCATTTTGTCCAAGTTGTTTCTCTCTTAGTATTAGTAAAGTCTCCTTCGTTTTGTAATGAGATAAATGCGTCACTTGAACCTTTCTTGATAAATGAAATCCTTATAAAGATTCATGTGTTAAATAAGCAACTAATAGTAAGTGTAGATTGGTAATGGTTTGTTGAGTGTACATGGTGTTAAATTGGTTTAATAAGGTAAGAATTCATTGAAGTGACTAGTTTTTGTGCAACTGTAACAATGTGATAGAATATGTGCAGTCGTTGAGGTAAGAAAGTGTATACCAATTGTGGGAAAAGTTGTATTTGTGTATTGTTGTTTGGTAATGTGTTTCGGGGGCCCTCTGACAGGTGGATATGCCCATAATACAAAGGAAACTCTGGCGAAATTTTTCTAAAATATAAGAGTTAGTCAAAATTTTGATGGTTGCATATCATGTCTTTCAAAACCAACTCACTTATTTCAAAATCCTCATTCGAGGACGAATGATCTTAAGGGGGGGGGGGAGGATGTAAGACCCCGTAAAATTTTTGTGCATAAAACCTAGTAGCTGTGGTGTCATGGTCCGAATAATATGTTAGGAATGCGTAGAATTCTTCGCGGCGAGCTTGCTCGCCGCGGTTCGGACCCTTGGAAGTGATTTAAGTTTCAAAAATGTAGAGAATTAATTTTTCCGAAAAGTATCAAATATGCGGTCAAGAATGCGACCGCAAACCTGATATGCGGACCGCATTCTTGCCGCAAAACGTTCCAGAGAGTTTCCCAAAATTGTGTCAATAATGCGGTCGAAATTGCGATAGCATAGTGAATCTGCGGTCCACTTTGAGACCGCAGATCAGGAATGCGGACCGCATAACGGCCGCATTCTGTAACAGAACCTGCGTAATTTTGAGGCCATTTTGCGGTCACTCTGCGGACCGCATGTTGATTCTGCGGTCGCAAAGTGCACCGCAGATTTGCCCCGGCCCAGATTTTTTTAACATTTTTACCCGATCTCTTCTTTAATATAACACCTTTCTTCTTCATTTTATCATATCATCTTACCAAAATTAGAGAGAGAAGGGAGGGTTTTTAGAGAGAGAAATCTTTCATCTTCAAAGATTGTTCCAACCATCTTAATTCCAAGGGATCCTAGGGCAAGGGTTCAACTTCCCCAATATTTTAAAGGTAAAAACCCTAACTATTTTCTTTGATTTTCAGTTTTAAATTAGGTAAAGAGAGGTTTGCATATAATAGCTTTTGGAAATAGAATTTTACACTCATGCATGATTATTGAACTTGATTTCTAGTAAAAAGAAGTGAGTAGAAGTAAGAGTCTTCAAGAACAAGGTTGGCAAGAGTACGATATCTTGGGTAAGCATAAAGTAGGAAGAAAAAAAATCATCACCAGGTATGTATGGCTAATTTTGATTCTTGTGAAATCGCCTATATGTGTGAAAATTGCTTGGTTAATGTTAGTTCGACAAATTGTGTGAAATTCTCAAAGTTGTTGTTGAAATATGAGTGATGTGGTATAGAATATGAACCGAAAGTTAAATGAGAGTTGAATTGGGTAAAGAATTGTGAATAATACTTATGATGGCCTATATGGCACTTTGTGGAAAGGAAACGAAACACTCGAGAATTGGTTTATTGTGGAAAGAGATGAAACACTTGAATTGTGGAAAATTGTTGAACATACTTGTGTGAATATTCTTGATTATGGAAATATTGTAACATGGTTGTGATATTGATATGAAATATAATTGAGAACATGAAACAATGTGCAAGTTGCGTATTTGAACTTGTTGAAATTGTGTGTAGTACCTTATCTGCTGTTTGAAATTGTTGTGTTTTAAACTGTAAGGCGGGGTCATGTTGCGCTCCGCAACGTGAGGAAATAAGGTGTGGGTTGGGGTGATAAGGGTGGCCAAGGTAATAAGGGTGGTCAGGGGCAATAAGGATGGAAAGCGATCGAAATCGCTATTGAAAATTGATACAAAAAAATCAATGATGTGAAATTGTGAAAGGAGACAGCAGGAGAGTTTGCAACCTGGGGAGGCACTGATTGCCCCTATGTTTGACTACTTGAAATTTATGTTGTTAATTGGTTGTTGTTCTATTTGTTGACCTTGAATGTGCTTATGTTGAGGCTTATCTGAAATGAGAAAAAGGTGGAAAACATGGTTGGCTGGCTTGATTAGTTTTAATGTAATTTAATGGCTTGAGTTTACTTGGGACAAAGTTTGTCCATACATACCAGTACAATTCAAGTGTGCTGACCTCTCTTTTGCCGGGGACGCTACATTCGTGTTATGATTGTAGGTGGATCAGTAGCAGGCACTTCAGCTCATCGGCAGTAGTATCCTTCTCCTTCCACTGCCCGTTTTTGGTGAGCCCCTTTTCTTCCTTGGGGCCCTTTGTGGTTCATGCCACTTTTGTTTAGATTTCATTTTGGTTTTGTAAGGTATAGACGGAGCCTTGTTACCGGCAAGTATTGTATTCCCCTTTTTGTATCCTAGAGGCATGTAAATTGTGGGACTCCAGTATTATGTATACATTATGTTATGTCGGGCGTTGTAAAAACCGCAAACTTGTTAATGAATCACTCGTATGGTTTTATTTGTTTAATGTGAAATCATTCATGGTTAGTAAGATATTTGGTTAATGAGAAACAATCAACACAGGGGTAACGCGTGGGAATCAAAGGCACCCAGGTCCGCTTGACTGGGGCAACCCGGTCAGGCGCCGGTCATGTTCCCCGATTTGGGGCGTGACAAACTTGGTATCAGAGCCTATGGTTTTTAAAGTGTCCTAGGATGTCTCGGAGCCGTGTCTAGTAGTGCCCTTCTTATAGGTGTGTTGTCGACCACATCATATAAGTAGGGGGCTACACGGGCACTTAGGAATTTACCTATTTCTTTGTTAATCTATATCGTGCGGTAAAGTGCAATGTGGAAATATCTGTGTCTAATTCGCGCCTTGTTCCCAAATTTCCAGAATATGGCACCTAAGAAGAAGGCTAGACTCGGTCTTAGGGCCAATGCCGACCCAAGTGCAGTTGTTAATCATGTACCCGATGCCGTGGGAGAGAATGACCCACCAGTCCCGAATTTGCCTGGCCCATCTATTCAAAACCCAAGTGTCCCTATTCCAGCTGCGGCAGAGGATGCCACCATTCCTCCTGCCGGTGTTCCTGACTCAGATACAGTTCCCGCTTCGGGCTCTGGTATATCTAATGAAGATCTTAAGGGAGCCATTCATATATCAACACAGTTAGTGGCCGCCCAGGCCCAGAGATCCCATGATGCCCCTGCATCCTCCAGCGGACAGGGAGATTCCTTTGGCTCCAGAGTCCACCAGTTCTTGCGATTGGCCCCTCCAGGAATTTTCAGGTACCGATCCAGAGGCTGACCCACAGGAATTCCTTGATGAGATATACAAGACCCTCAGAGTGATGAAGGCTACAGATATAGAGGGGGTAGAGTTGGCCTCTTACAGGCCGAAGGGAGCGGCACGTTCATGGTTCGAAATGTGGGAGGATTCCCGTGAGGAAGGTTGGTAGTGATTTAAGTTTCAAAAATGTAGAGAATTAATTTTTCCGAAAAGTATCAAATATGCGGTCAAGAATGCGACCGCAAACCTGATATGCGGACCGCATTCTTGCCGCAAAACGTTCCAGAGAGTTTCCCAAAATCGTGTCAATAATGCGGTCGAAATTGCGATCGCATAGTGAATCTGCGGTCCACTTTGAGACCGCAGATCAGGAATGCGGACCGCATAATGGCCGCATTCTGTAACAGAACCTGCGTAATTTTGAGGCCATTTTGCGGTCACTCTGCGGACCGCATGTTGATTCTGCGGTCGCAAAGTGCACCGCAGATTTGCCCCGGCCCAGATTTTTGTAACATTTTTACCCGATCTCTTCTTTAATATAACACCTTTCTTCTTCATTTTATCATATCATCTTACCAAAATTAGAGAGAGAAGGGAGGGTTTTTAGAGAGAGAAATCTTTCATCTTCAAAGATTGTTCCAACCATCTTAATTCCAAGGGATCCTAGGGCAAGGGTTCAACTTCCCCAATATTTTCAAGGTAAAAACCCTAACTATTTTCTTTGATTTTCAGTTTTAAATTGGGTAAAGAGAGGTTTGCATATAATAGCTTTTGGAAATAGAATTTTACACTCATGCATGATTATTGAACTTGATTTCTAGTAAAAAGAAGTGAGTAGAAGTAAGAGTCTTCAAGAACAAGGTTGGCAAGAGTAGGATATCTTGGGTAAGCATAAAGTAGGAAGAAAAAAATCATCACCAGGTATGTATGGCTAATTTTGATTCTTGTGAAATCGCCTACATGTGTGAAAATTGCTTGGTTAATGTTAATTCGACAAATTGTGTGAAATTCTCAAAGTTGTTGTTGAAATATGAGTGATGTGGTATAGAATATGAACCGAAAGTTAAATGAGAGTTGAATTGGGTAAAGAATTGTGAATAATACTTATGATTGCCTATATGGCACTTTGTGGAAAGGAAACGAAACACTCGAGAATTGGTTTATTGTGGAAAGAGATGAAACACTTGAATTGTGGAAAATTGTTGAACATACTTGTGTGAATATTCTTGATTATGGAAATATTGTAACATGGTTGTGATATTGATTTGAAATATAATTGAGAACATGAAACAATGTGCAAGTTGCTTATTTGAACTTGTTGAAATTGTGTGTAGTACCTTATCTGCTCTGTTTGAAATTGTTGTGTTTTAAACTGTAAGGCGGGGTCGTGTTGCGCGCCGCAACGTGAGGAAATAAGGTGTGGGTTGGGGTGATATGGGTGGCCGAGGTAATAAGGGTGGTCAGGGGCAATAAGGATGGAAAGCGATCGAAATCGCTATTGAAAATTGATACAAAAAAATCAATGATGTGAAATTGTGAAAGGAGACAGCAGGAGAGTTTGCAACCTGGGGAGGCACTGATTGCCCCTATGTTTGACTACTTGAAATTTATGTTGTTAATTGGTTGTTGTTCTATTTGTTGACCTTGAATGTGCTTATGTTGAGGCTTATCTGAAATGAGAAAAAGGTGGAAAACATGGTTGGCTGGCTTGATTAGTTTTAATGTAATTTAATGGCTTGAGTTTACTTGGGACAAAGTTTGTCCATACATACCAGTACAATTCAAGTGTACTGACGTCCCTTTTGCCGGGGACGCTACATTCGTGTTATGATTGTAGGTGGATCAGGTAGCAGGCACTTCAGCTCATCGGCAGTAGTATCCTTCTCCTTCCACTGCCCGTTTTTGGTGAGCCCCTTTTCTTCCTTGGGGCCCTTTGTGGTTCATGCCACTTTTGTTTAGATTTCATTTTGGTTTTGTAAGGTATAGCCGGAGCCTTGTTACCGGCAAGTATTGTATTCCCCTTTTTGTATCCTAGAGGCATGTAAACTGTGGGACTCCAGTATTATGTATACATTATGTTATGTCGGGCGTTGTAAAAACTGCAAACTTGTTAATGAATCACTCGTATGGTTTTATTTGTTTAATATGAAATCATTCATGGTTAGTAAGATATTTGGTTAATGAGAAACAATCAACACAGGGGTAACGCGTGGGAATGAAAGGTACCCAGGTCCGCTTGACTGGGGCAACCTGGTCAGGCGCCGGTCATGTTCCCCGATTTGGGGCGTGACAGTTACAGTCCCCAAACTAGAAATCCGGATAAGGAATTCTGTTAACCCGGGAGAAGGTATTAGGCACTCCCAGATTATATTGTTCTAGCACAGTCGCTCAACTGTTATTTTGATATTATCTGATTTCAAATTATATATTTTGATTATGTGCAAGTATACCGCTTTTGAATTTTACAAATTTGCAATTTTGTGAAAATACATCATTAACCACACTATACCAGTACGCCTGTGGCTTTGAACATATTTCGACTTCATTAAGAGTGGGATTTGGGTCACATAAATGTGCACCCGTTCAAAGGAATATAAATTAAATTATGCCTAGCGGTGTCTATTCTTGTTATATTTGGGAAAGATCGTGAAATTGTCTAAACGATCCTTCCGAATCTAAAGTTTTATAGTTGTTATTTTGGGCCCCGTGTGTTTTTATCTTGTAACGAGGCTCGTCTCTTTTATTTTTAGAAGTTTAAGCCTGTTTGTATAATATATTTTCTAATATTTTTTTCCCCTAATATGCTATTTATGAACGATTTTATATCATTATCTAATTGAATCCAGGCCTATATTTATTATTGGGCTTGGAATCTAGGCCACCTCACAGTTTTGCACCAAGGTGCAACTGGACATTTAGAGTCCCACTAATACTTCCATTTCTGTCCAAAGGCATGAGTGCCATATCCATCAGATCTGGGCCTGTATTCACGGCTAGGCCTAGATTATTTACATCTAAAGCAAGTTTACAGTAGTTTGGCATTTTTTATGAACAAATCAGCACTATAAGCAAATATTATTCAGTAGTGGTAATTTACTATTTCCATTAATTCCAAATTACATTTGAACATTACCGGTTTCAACGTTGTCAATTAACTAAGAGCCTTGACATATAGTTTTAATCAACTGTTTGCCGTTTAACTACTAGATTAGCAGAATCTAATCTATGAATTGTCTATCGATCGAGACACTAATTGCAGAGTTATTTTGTTGTTTTTATTTAACAGGAAAAATAGTATTCTAAATTTTCAACTAAAGCATGCTCGAATTACTATTGTCAGTACAATCATATTCAGATCACCATATCACAAAGTTAAGTACAAGGTTTATAGCTAATCCAGTTTCAGTAATGCTAAAAACATTAACATGATTTAAAATTCAACTAACTCATGCTTTTTCGAATTAATTGATTCTAATTCAGAACTTAATTAACAAAATGTCTAAATCTAGTATTACACATCTAATCTCAGAATATTTATAAATCTAGGAGCTTCGACTAAGTTTAGGCCAGTTTTAGTTTAAAATTTAGGTGATCATTTTGTGACGACCCAAAGGGTCATCACCCATTTTTCTCATCTGTTCCACACTTCCGAGATCTTGAAAACATTATTTTATATTACCTCGATGTATGTGCGTAGTCCGAGCACGTAGCTAGAAAATTTTTGTGTTAGAATATGTGAATTATATGGAAAATTTGAAGAATTTTGATATTAATATTGATATAGTTGACTTCGGTCAACATTTTTTATAAACAGACCCGGAACCGAGATCGGACGGTCCCGGAAGGTCCGTAGGAAAATATGGGACTCGGGCATACATCCGGAGTCGAATTCCAAGGCCTAGAGCCTAAGATATGAATTTTTCTGTTAAATTATTTTCTGAAATTATTAAGGAAAATGGAAATGAATATTGATTAAAAGACCATGGTATCTGGCTCGTATTTTGGTTCCGATGCCTGGTACAAGTCTTATATATTATTTAAGTACTTCGTGCAAAGTTTGACGGAAATTAAACGTCGTTTGATCTGTTTTGAACCATGAGTTCCAAATTTAAAAGTTTATGAAGTTTAAAAGAAGAAATCAAGAATTTGAGGTTTAATTCTATGAAAACGATGTTATATTGGCGATTTGATCCTGCGAGCAACTTTGTGGTATGTTTTTGAGGTTGTGTGCATGTTTGGGTTGGAGCCCGAGGGCACGGGTGAAGATTTGGTAGGCCGTCAGAGCAAATTTTGAAATAAGAACACAATTGGTATTTTTCCCCAGCTGATATCTTCGCAATTGCGAAGAATCACTCGCAATTGCGAGAAGTCCCAGAATTGGCCTTGGTGCGAAAAAATCTTCGCAAATGTGAAGTGGCCCAGAATTGGCCTTGGTTCGCAAATGCGAACAAATCTTCGCAAATGGGAAGTGGCCCAGAATTGGCCTTGGTTCGCAAATGCGAACAAAATGCGAAGTGGTCCAGAATTGGCCTTGGTTCGCAAATGCGAACATATCTTTGAAAATGTGAAGTCTGCAGCCCAGGACCTGTTGTGTTCACAATTCCCATATCCGAAGCTATGGAATTTTATACTTAAACAATTTTAAACACCTTTTTCACCATTTTTTCAAAACCCAAAACCCCATAGGCGATTTTTCAAGAGCAATATCACTCCAAATCACTTGTAAGTCGATTTTCACTCAACGCTTTCAATTCATAACATCATTAAACATGTTTTCCATGAGAAATCAAATGTTTTTATGGTTGAAATTGTTGTTTTTGGGTAGTAGGTTTTTCATAAATTGGGGAGTTGGACCTCGATTTGAGGTCCGATTTCGAAACAAATCATATAATTGAACTCGTGAGGGAATGGGTAACCGGATTTTTGTCCGAACCCCGAGTTTCGACCACGTGGGACCGGAGGCGTTTTGGGAAATTTTGAGTAAAACTTTGAGAAAACCATTTGTCACGCCCCAAATTGGGGAACATGACCGGCGCCCGACCGGGTTGCCCCAGTCAAGCGGACCTGGGTGCCTTTCATTCCCACGCGTTACCCCTGTGTTGATTGTTTCTCATTAACCAAATATCTTACTAACCATGAATGATTTCACGTTAAACAAATAAAACCATACGAGTGATTCATTAACAAGTTTGCAGTTTTTACAACGCCCGACATAACATAATATATACATAAGACTGGAGTCCCACAGTTTACATGTCTACAGAGCCTCTAGGATACAAAATGGGGAATACAATACTTGCCGGTAACAAGGCTCCGGCTATACCTTGCAAAAGAAACCAAAATGAAATCTAAACAAAACTGGAGTGAACAACACAGGGCCCCGAGGAAGAAAGGGGCTCACCAAAACTGGCAGTGGAAGAAGAAGGATACTACTGCCGATGAGCTGAAGTGCCTGCTACTGATCCACCTACAATCATAACACGAATGTAGCGTCCCCGGCAAAAGGGACGTCAGTACACTTGAATTGTACTGGTATGTATGGACAAACTTTGTCCCAAGTAAACTCAAGCCGTTAAACAAGAATCACAATGTCAAGACAGCCGATAGATTACATCAAGAAATCAATTAAGCTAACTAACCAGGTTTCCAACCTTTTACTCATTTCAGATAAGCCTCAACACAATCACGTTTAAGGTCAACAAATATAACAACAACCAATCAACCATATAAATTGCAGGTAGTCAAACATAGGGGCAATCAGTGCCCCCCAGGTTGCAAACTCTCCTGCTGTCTCCTTTCACATTTTCATATCAATGATTTTGTATCAATTTTCAATAGTGATTTCGATCGATTTCCATCCTTATTACCCCAGACCACCCTTATTACCTCGGCCACCCTTATCACCCCAACCCACACCTTATTTCCTCATGTTGCGGCGCGCAACCCGATCCCACCTTACAGTTTAAAACACAACAATTTCAAACAGCAGATAAGGCACTACACACAATTTCAACAAGTTCAAACAAGCAACTTGCACATTGTTTCATGTTCTCAATTACTTATCAAGCCAATATCACAACCAAGTTACAATATTTCCATAATGAAGAATATTCACACAAGTATGTTCAACAATTTTGCACAATTCAAGTGTTTCATATCTTTCCACAAGAAACCATATATGCCACAACAACAATTGTTCTCAGTTCTTTACCAATTCCAATTCCATTGTCATCTTTCAATTCATATTTCATACCATACCACATGTAGTTCAATCATCAATTGAATACTCAACAATGATATCGAAGAATCACATAAAATCTCTCAAATTAATATGCCAAACAATTTCACACATATGGGCGATTTTACAAGAATCAAAATTAGCCATACATACCTGGTATCGAGTTCTCTTCCGTTAACTTCCTACTTTATGCTTACCCAAGCTATCTTACTCTTGCCAACCTTGTTCTTGAAGACTCTTACTTCTACTCACTTCTTTATACTATAAATCAAGTTCAATAATCATGCATGAGCGTAAAATTCCATTAAAGCTATTATATGCAAACCTCCCTATTATCCATTTTAAAACTGAAAAATTGAGAAAATAGCTAGGGTTTTTACCTTGAAAAGATTGGGGAAGTTGAATCCTTGCTCTAGAATCCTTTGGACTAGATGTTTGGAACAATCCTTGAGGATGAAAGACTTCTCTCTCTAAAACCCCTCTCTTTTCTCTCTAATTTTGGTAAGATGATATGATAAAAACGAAGGGGAAAAGTGTTATATTAAAGAAGAGGTCGGGCCAAATTTTATAAAATTCCTGGGCCGGGTCAATTCTGCGGTGCACTTTGCGACCGCAGAATCAACATGCGGTCCGCATAGTGACCGCAGAATTGCCCCAAATTTACACAGGTTCTGTTAAGGAATGCGGCCAGAATGCGGTCCGCATTCTTGATCTGCGGTCGCAAAGTGCACCGCAGATTCATTATGCGATCGTATATCGACCGCATTTTTGACATGATTTTGGGAGACCTTCTGGTAAGCTCTGCGGCAAGAATGCGGTCCGCATAGTAGATCTGCGGTCGCATTCTTGACCGCAAAGTTGACACTTTTCTAGAAAAATTGATTTTCTACATTTTTGACACTTAAATCACTACCAAGGGCCGCGAAGAATTCTACGCATTTCTAACACATTATTCGGACCATGACACTATAGCTACTAGGTCTTATGCACAAAAGTTTTACGGGGCCTTACACCATTTTTATGCATCAAAACCAATTTATATAGTATTTATTAAAGTAATTGAACCAAATGTGATAACATTCGAGCGAGCTGAAGGTTGAATTATAAGGTAAAGCGATAGTTGGAAGTTAATTGGACTTCAAGGCTTTGAGGTAAGTGGTTGATCTATCATAGCTTGAGGGAATAGGATTGAGTGTAATAATTTACTAATTTCTATGTGATCGAGTGCGGTGTATAGTTGTGGTGATGAGCATCTATACACCGGAGTCTAGCAAGACCGTGAGTAGTTTGTTGATACATGTTGTGAGCTAATGTGGAATTTTCTTAAGTCATATTCTTGAGCCCTTGCCGGGTTGTGAAGGTTGATTATTATTTCCCTTGTCGGGACTTTGTTCTGTTGTTGATGTTGTTCCCTTGCCGGGATATTGTTATGACTGTTGTTACCCCTTGCCGGGACGGTACATGTACTTGTTTCATTCTTTTGCCCGTTGATTGTGACTGTTATTTGGGTGAAGAAGAGTGATAATGCACGAAGGGTGATGCCGTGCCTTTTTTACTTATGTTCGCACGAAGGATCATTCCGCGCCTTGTTTTACTGTTTATGAACGAAGGATCATTCCGTGCCTTGTTTTACTGTTTATGCACGAAGGATCATTCCGTGCCATGTTTACTATTTATGCACGAAGGAACATTCCATTCCGTTGTTACTTAAATTATACACGATGGATCATTTTGTGCCATGTTTATTATTCATGCACGAAGGAACATTCCGTGCCGTTATTGCTTAAACCATGCACAAAGGATCATGCCGTGCCATGGATGTGAGGTTGAGAGTAAAAGAACGAAGGTTGATGCCGTGCACTTTTATCTGCTTATTTGGTGAGGATGAGAGTCAAAGCATGAAGGGTGATGTCGTGCAACCATTTCAATTTCTTGCTTTGTGATAAGTGTTTTTGCTACACTCTATTTTTACCTTACTAATTTATTATGTGTTTCCGATTGTGCTCCCCCAGCATGTTCCCTCAATTATTAATGATGTTGCTCAATATCTCTGTTATTCTGTGGTAAATACATATGTAGAACTGCAGAGGTTTATGTGAGTGTCTGGTCCTAGGCTTGTCACTACTTCGCCGGGATAGGCCAGGCACTTACCAGCACATGGGGTCGGATTGTGCTGATACTACACTTCTGTGCATTTTTGCACAGGTCCAGGTTTTGAGCAGCAGCAGCAGCAGTAGTTCACTAGTGGGATTATTATACTTCCGAGATTGAGGTAGCTTGCAGGCGTCCGCAGGCCCGGCGTCTCCTCTATTTGCTTTTATTATTGTTGTGGTCTCATTGTTCCGAGATAGATGGTTATTATTTATTTCTTTCAGACCATTATGTGGAGTTATTCTTCAGTAGTTCGTGAGTTGTGACTCCACTTATTGGGTAGAGGATTTATGTCAATTATTTTACTCTATTATTCGTCCTTTATTCGAAAGACTTCCGCATTTAAAGTTATGAGTATTATTCTTGCTATTAAATATAAGAACAAAAATGGTTGTATAAAGATGAAGAGGGTGAGTAAATTGGCTTGCCTAGCTACCACGAGTAGGCGCTATCACGATCTTGATGGTGGGGGAATCCGGGTCGTGACAAGTTGGTATCAGAGCCAGGTTACATAGGTCTCACAACTCACGAACATGCTTAGTAGAGTCTGAGGGGTAGGTATGGAGACGTCTGTACTTGTCCTCCATAGTCTATTGAGTTAGGAAAAGTCTCGCATTTGTTCCTTCTTGTTGTGCGATTTGTTCCTCAAATACTGATTGACCTTCTACTCTGCCTTTTTGTAGATTGTGAGGACACGCGCTTCTTCATCCGCTGATCACCAGCCTGAGCCCAGGCAGTTCTCGTGAGGGGCAGAGCACAGCCCCAGGCAGCGTTTCTAGAGGTGGAGCCTCATGTTAAAATTGGTGAGGAGGTTCCAGTCCCATCAGCTCTAGTGGGCCCAGCTCAGGTCCCAGGAGAGGTCTTATTTACCCCGGATCTTCAAGAGGCTCTGGTCAGAATAGCAGGTTTTATGGACAGTGTCACCAGAGCAGGCTTACTACCACTTGCACGAGCCACTTCTCAGGTTGGAGGAGGGATCCAGACTCTTGTTGCACGTACTCCAGAGCCAGTAGCTCCCCAGGCTCAGGCACCAGTAGTTCAGCCAGCAGTGGCCACTGAGACAGGCACTACAGCTCAGGCCGGAGATGGAGCGTCCATGACTTCTAATGCTCTATGGAGACTTGACCGGTTCTCCAAGCTTTTTACCACCACTTTCAGCGGTGCCCCATCAGAGGATCCCCAGGACTTCTTATTCAGTTGCCGTGAGATTCTCAAGACTTTGTGAATAGTGGAATCCAACGGGGTTGATTTTTGCACATTCAGGCTTGCAGGATCTGCCAAGTCTTGGTGAAGAGATTTTTGTTTGACTCGACCAGCAGGGTCCCCGGCTTTAACCTGGGACCAATTTGCGCAGTTATTTTTGGAAAAGTTTCTCCCTGTTACCCAGCGGGAGGCACTTCGGAGGCAGTTTGAGCGCCTCCAGCAAGGTTCTATGACTGTTAACCAGTATGAGACGAGGTTTTTTGGTCTGGCACTGTCACGCCCCAAATCGAGGAACATGACCGGCGCCTGACCGGGTTGCCCCAGTCAAGCGGACCTGGGTGCCTTTCATTCCCACGCGTTACCCCTGTGTTGACTGTTTCTCATTAACCAAATATATTACTAATCATAATTGATTTCACATTAAACAAATAAAACGATACGAGTGATTCATTAACAAGATTTCAATTTTCACAACGCCCGACATAACACCATATATATACATAAGACTGGAGTCCCACAGTTTACATGTCTATGGAGCCTCTAGGATACAAAAAGAGAAATACAATACTTGCCGGTAACAAGGCTCCGGCTATACCTTACAAAACCAAAATGAAATCTAAATCGAGTGGCATGAACCACACAAGGCCCCGAGGAAGAAAGGGGCTCACCAAAACGGGCAGTGGAAGGAGAAGGATACTACTGCCGATGAGCTGAAGTGCCTGCTACTGATCCACCTACAATCATGACACGAATGTAGCGCCCCGGCAAAAGGGACGTCAGTACACTTGAATTGTACTGGTATGTATGGACAAACTTTGTCCCAAGTAAACTCAAGCCATTAAATTACATCAACAATTTATTAAGCCAACCAACCATGTTTCCACATTTTCCTCATTTCAAATAATTCTCACACAAAGCACTTTCTACAATCAACCAATTTAACAATAACCAATCAATCACGTAAAGAACAAGTAGTCAAACAAAGGGGCAATCAGTGCCCCACAAGTTGCAAACTCTCCTGCTGTCTCCTTTCACAATTTCACATTATTGATTTATGTATCAATTTTCAATAGCGATTTCGATCGCTTTCCATCCTTATTGCCCCCGACCACCCTTATTACCTCGGCCACCCTTATCACCCCAACCCACACCTTATTTCACCACGTTGCGGCGCACAACACGACCCCGCCTTACAGTTGAAAACACAACAATTTCAAACAGCAGATAAGGTACTACACACAATTTCAACAAGTTCAAATAAGCAACTTGCACATTGTTTCATGTTCTCAATTACTTCTCAAGCCAATATCACAACCAAGTTACAATGTTTCCACATTCAAGAATATTCACACATGTATATTCAACAATTTTCCATAATTCAAGTGTTTCATCTCTTTCCACAATAAACCAATTCTCAAGTGTTTCGTTTTCTTTTCCACAAGGTGCCATATAGGCTATCATAATCATTATTCACAAATTCTTTACCCAATTCAACTCTCATTTACCTTTCGGTTCATATTTCATACCACAACACTCATAGTTCAACAACAACTTTGAATATCCAACAACAACATCAATTAATCACATACAATTTCTCAAATCAACACATGCCAAACAATTTTACACATAAGGGCGATTTCACAAGAATCAAAATTAGCCATACATACCTCGATTGAGCTTTCCTTAAGTTACTACAACACTCCAAAACTCTAGCAATTCCAATCTACTATGAGACATAACAAAATTAAACACATATTAGAAAGATATTCATGAAACTAGCTCATTTGAGCATTTTATCAAATACTAATTGTGCATCTTGATTTCAAATCCCCTTTTCAAGAATTACTTCATTCCCTAACCCTATCTTTACTTATTTATGTTCATCAATCTTCCCACAACTCTATTTGCACAAGCATGCATACATAACACTACCATACCAAGAATCATACCTCAATAACACATCTCACAACCTCTACAATACTAACATAACCTAGGTTAGGAACCCATGGCTCCCAATCACCCTCCCATGAGTTCTAATGTATGTATCTTACATAAATAATCACCATAGAGTAGTTGGAGATGATAGACATACCTCTTGTTGTAAGAATTTTAAGAATCTCCACTTGAGGTGTTCTTGAAGAATTCAAGAATTAGAAGGAAAATCTAAGGATTTTGAAGATTAATCCTTGTTAGTATAAGTGTTTAAGGGGTAGAAATTACTCAAAGAACTATAAAATCTTACCTTAGATCATAGGGATGAAGTTTGGGATGAAACCCTCTTGAGAGAGCAAGTCATAACACCAAAAATGAGTTTGGAACACTCTAGGCCGGTCTTTGGGGTATTAAAACTATCCAGGTGCGCGAAGTGTCGCCCAGGTGCGCGAAGTGTGCAAGCTTCGCGCATGACTTCGCGCATTTTCCTGAGCATTCTGCCTAAGGTGCGCGAAGTGTGCGCGAAGTCCACTTCGCGCAGGACTTCGCGCATCTGACACCTGACGAGTATAATGATCATAACTTTCTGTATACACCTCCGAATGACGAACGGTTTGTTGCGTTGGAAACTAGACTCAAAGGGCTTTAATTTGATTGGTTGATCCTCACACAACTCATTATATAACTGGAGATATGATCGTTCAAAGTAAGGTCTTGTGCGCACTCTTTTACAGATTTCGTCTAATATGCAATTTTCCATCTTGGATTAGGCTTAGGCCTCTCCTTAGACCCCAAATCACTTATAATAAGACTTATAACCTTATTAAACTATCTAATTAGTATCCATAACATTATGAATCCTTATTTGCACACGAGATAAAACAATGTAGCCTACATTAGCACGACGAAATCTTAAATAACTCGAAAAAAAAATTTTCGGGGCCTTACATCCTCCCCCCTTAAGATCATTCGTCCTCGAATGAGGATTTGAGAATGAGTTGGCTTTGAAAGACATGCTATGCAAACTATCAAAATTTTGACTAACTCTTATATTCTAGAAAAATTTCGCCAGAGTTTCCTTTGTATTATGGACATATCCACCTGTCAGAGGGCCCCCGAAACATATTACCAAACAACAATACACAAATACAACACCTTTCACAACTGGTATACACTTTCTTATCTCAACGAATGCACATATTCTATCACATTGTTACAATTGCACATAACTAGTCACTTCAATGAATTTTCACCTTATTTAACCATTTTAACACACCATGTACACTTAACAAACCATTACCAATCTACACTTACTATTAGTTGTTTATTAAACACGTAAATCTTCATAAGGCTTTCATTTATCAAGAACGGTTCAAGTGACCCAAGGTAACAACACATTTAACTCATTACAAATAAAGGAGACTTTACTAATACTAAGAGGGAAACAACTTAGGCAAGATGACAGTTACTAGGAGTAGGAGGGTCACCTAATTTCTTCTAGGCTTGATCGAACAAATGGGGGTACTTTTCCTTCATCTCTTTTTTCGCTTCCCATGTGGCCTCCTCAACTTGTTGACTTCGCCACAATACTTTAACAGAGGCAACTTCCTTATTTCTCAACTTACGGACTTGCCTATCAAGAATGGCAACTGGAACTTCTTCATATGACAAATCCTCATTAACCTCAATAGCCTCGACCGGCATGATGGTGGATGGATCTCCAATCACTTTCTTCAACATGGACACATGGAACACGGGGTGCACTGATGACATTTCAGGAGGCAACTCCAGCCTATAAGCAACTTGCCCGATTCTTTGAACGATCCGATATGGCCCAACATACCTAGGACTCAATTTCCCTTTCTTTTCGAATCGCATGACTCCCTTCATAGGAGATACCCTCAAGAATACCCAATCATCAACTTGAAACTCCAAATCCCTTCGGCGAACATCTGCATAGGATTTTTGACGACTTTGTGCTGTTTTCATTCTCTCCTGAATAACCTTGACCTTTTCCATAGCTTCGTACACCAGATCTGGCCCTAGCAATTCCGCTTCACCTACCTCAAACCACCCGATTGGCGACCTACACCTTCTCCCGTACAATGCCTCAAATGGGGCCATATGAATGCTAGCATGAAAGCTATTATTATAAGCAAATTCTATCAGTGGTAAGTGTTCATCCCAATTACCTTTGAAATCCAGGACACAAGCTCGCAACATATCTTCAAGCGTCTGAATAGTCCGCTCGGCCTGACCATCGGTCTGCGGATGGAAGGTTGTGCTGAGATTCACCTGAGTTCCCAAACCTTGCTGAAACGTCTTCCAAAAATTAGCGGTGAACTGAGCCCCGCGATCCGAGATAATAGAAAGTGGAGTGCCATGAAGCCTTACTATCTCTTTGATGTACAATCTTGCATATTGCTCCGCGGTATCAGTGGACTTGACAGGCAGGAAGTGAGCTGATTTGGTGAGTCGATCTACTATCACCCATACTGAATCGAACTTACGCTGAGTGCGAGGTAACCCCACCACGAAATCCATATTGATCATCTCCCATTTCCACCTTGGTATTTCTATAAGCTGAGTTAATCCGCCGGGCCGTTGATGCTCGGCCTTCACTTGTTGACAGTTCGGACATTTAGCTACAGAGCTTGCTACATCCCTTTTCATACCGTTCCACCAATAAATCTCCTTAAGGTCATGATACATTTTCGTTGAACCATGGTGCACAGAATACCTGGAAGTATTAGCCTCTGCCATCACTCTTTCCCGAAGCTCGTCCACATCCAGAACACATAGCCTATCTTGACACCGCAATACACCATCTTTGCTGCCGAGTACAAATGCTGAGGTCTTGTTATTCATAACTGCTTCCTTTACCCGAACCAATGCTGGATCCATGAACTGTTTTTCCTTGATTTCCGCGACCAATGATGATTCTGCTCCATTATGCACCAAGATATCCCCCTCGTCTGACGCCGAGATACGAACCCCCAAACTGGCTAATTGGTAAACCTCTCGAGCCAGGGGTCTCTGATCCACACCCAAATGAGCCAAACTACCCATGGATTTTCGACTAAGAGCGTCGGCTACCACATTTGCCTTCCCTGGATGGTACAATATGTTCATATCATAGTCCTTAAGCAATTCTAACCACCGCCGTTGTCTCAGATTCAGTTCCTTCTGCTTGAACAAATACTTGAGGCCCTTGTGGTCTGGAAACACATCTACATGAACTCCATAAATATAATACCGCCATATTTTAAAGCAGACACAACTGTCGCGAGCTCCAAATCATGTGTCGGATAATTCTTCTCGTGATTCTTGAGTTATCTCAAAGTATACTCTATAACCTTTCCGTGTTGCATCAATACACACCCCAAACCAACCTTGGAGGCATAACTATCACCTTAATACTTTACATCATTAGCGGAACATCTTTATTATATTCTTCTTACATAAGACCTTCCACGAATTGAGTTCTACTATAATTTCCTTGATATGGTTATGATCCCATGTGAACAATTTCTACTAACTCTTCACAATTCTTAACAAAAGGCATTACTGAATGAGTTTTCTCGTATGACCTCCTATCTCAAATGAATAGCACTAGCTAACTTGCACACGTACCCCGAATAACACTATCTTGCACGACATTGCATCAAATGTAAGGTAACATTGTGCTCTAACTTTTCTTAACCAACCTCTTCTCCCCATATGTACATTATAGAATTTAAGAAACTGCACCTCTTCCCCCGTGAATGAAAATTCCTACCATCCCTCCTTACGGTTAAACACCTCTTAAAACATATATCAACAACCTTTGTATGCATATGATTTAGGAAGGGTCACTAGCCCGAGAAGGGTATTCTCTGAAACTTTAAATCCTCCTCAATCCTTCAACAACAACTTTTGGTTTTACTCTTAAGTGTAAGGCATAGTCCACCTGATTCTATCTCCGATGAATAACTCGCCTTATTCCCTATGTTATAGTTACCAATAAAGTTCCCCTGATATTGCGGCTTAAGATTTATCATGCTAAACATGTCTAGTCCGTCACGAGTGTTCATCCTCTTTCAATCTATTCCGAACCTTTCATTCCCATCCTGTTTTGCGGATAGTGCATAGTTAATAGCTTTATTGTCCCACACATTTGTCCGCCTCCTGTGAACTTGAAAAATCATTATGTCTTGTTTAATCATTTTACAGTACCACAACTTCACCAACGATAATCTCACTTCCCATTGTGTGTAGACATGAACTATCTCTAGACCCTTTAGTTGATATTCAGTGTCACCCAAGTCGGTTGCATTGCGGTTAATCCCTTATAATTTTTATTAACACTTGTGCCCTAAGTGAGTCCACCATTCTGATGCAAAAATTGTTTTAGATAACCATGACCATCTCAATTTAAAGGTTTTTTTTTCCCCCATTTCTTCTCACCTCATTCTTCCTAGTTAGCGAATAGCCACACACTCTTCCATATATTACGTGGTCCATTAACTTAGGTATTTCATCCGGCTCACCTCTTAACTCTTATTGGGATATATGTAGCAAAGAGTGTTCGTCTGAACATCACTCAACACTTATCTATTTGTAAGACTCTTTAGAGGCTCTCTATCAAGCCCCAATTACCATCTTGGGTTGTTGTGGCAACACATTTATTTCTCCCACTCGTTCTGGCTTTCTTAGTATCCCGAAACTTTGTTTAAATCACAAATCTATTATTAGCCCATTCCAAGTACTCACAATCTTTCACATTTGACATATGGTACTTCCTTGGGTTCCATTTCTCCTGACCTTATGACAAGTAAAAGTCTCTTTACAAACATACTCTTATTTTCTAGAATCGTTGACCCTATCATTCACATTGCAATGCGTGAAGAATTTACATTCCTTAATCTCTTGGGATGCTAGTTGTCTATCATTAGCATATTCTTTCAGAGAGTCATGTTACCCATTATCTCTTTTCTAGACCACACCTGTCTTCACCAAAATATTCAAATATCATAGCTACATGGTCTCACTCTTGTTTCATTGTATTTAAGTAGCCTTACGATGGCCCTCCCTCTCCCACATGGGGCGAATGTCCTGGATCTTCACACAAGTCTTGAGTGTAGAAACTTTAGCAACATATGCCTCATATATCTATCCCTCTTATATATACTCGACTATTAGGAAAATTTAAGTCACCATAGTATTAATCTCATAAGTTCCCTATTCCTATTCAGCCATGTAGGTATGGGATTCCAAGTCCCCACACATATCCTTTATGAGTGTAACGCAACCTCGTGCATTTCTGGGTCCTTATAACGTTCGTAAGACAAGGGTTTTCTCACCTAGGGTCCAATTGAGTCTCATTTCATAACTTTTTAACTCATGTGAGAGACTTACACTCTGACCATTAATCTCTTAGTCTTTCTCCCATATATCACGTGCTTATATAACCAATATTATTTCACACCTTGCGATCAATTATATACTTCTCGCACTAACCACGTGTGCTACTCAAACTTACATATCAATTATCAAATCAATGCCTCTTCGTGCGGGTAATCACTTTTAATCCTTTCCTCAAATAAAGCATACTTGTAGTACTATGTACTTATACTATATATATATATTCATACTGTTTATTCAACAAGATACATGTGCAATCTCCATAATACCCATGTCTTTTCCCATTGGTCATGACATATGACAACACTACATGAAACAGACGAAAGAGCATTTAAACTTACCTTGAATCTCAACGCACGTGTTATAAAACAATATTATAGTCAAGCTTTATCGCACGATTTGGAATGTTGAAGAAGGGTAATATTCCTAAATGTCCGTGTAGCCCCCTACTTATATGATGTGGTCGACAACACACCTATAAGAAGAGCACTACTTGACACAGCTCCGAGACATCCTAGGACACTTTACAAACCTTAGGCTCTGATACCAAGTTTGTCACGCCCCAAATCGAGGAACATGACCGGCGCCTGACCGGGTTGCCCCAGTCAAGCGGACCTGGGTGCCTTTCATTCCCACGCGTTACCCCTGTGTTGACTGTTTCTCATTAACCAAATATATTACTAATCATAATTGATTTCACATTAAACAAATAAAACGATACGAGTGATTCATTAACAAGATTTCAATTTTCACAACGCCCGACATAACACCATATATATACATAAGACTGGAGTCCCACAGTTTACATGTCTATGGAGCCTCTAGGATACAAAAAGAGAAATACAATACTTGCCGGTAACAAGGCTCCGGCTATACCTTACAAAACCAAAATGAAATCTAAATCGAGTGGCATGAACCACACAAGGCCCCGAGGAAGAAAGGGGCTCACCAAAACGGGCGGTGGAAGGAGAAGGATACTACTGCCGATGAGCTGAAGTGCCTGCTACTGATCCACCTACAATCATGACACGAATGTAGCGCCCCCGGCAAAAGGGACGTCGGTACACTTGAATTGTACTGGTATGTATGGACAAACTTTGTCCCAAGTAAACTCAAGCCATTAAATTACATCAACAATTAATTAAGCCAACCAACCATGTTTCCACATTTTCCTCATTTCAAATAATTCTCACACAAAGCACTTTCTACAATCAACCAATTTAACAATAACCAATCAATCACGTAAAGAACAAGTAGTCAAACAAAGGGGCAATCAGTGCCCCACAGGTTGCAAACTCTCCTGCTGTCTCCTTTCACAATTTCACATTATTGATTTATGTATCAATTTTCAATAGCGATTTCGATCGCTTTCCATCCTTATTGCCCCCGACCACCCTTATTACCTCGGCCACCCTTATCACCCCAACCCACACCTTATTTCACCACGTTGCGGCGCGCAACACGACCCCGCCTTACAGCTGAAAACACAACAATTTCAAACAGCAGATAAGGTACTACACACAATTTCAACAAGTTCAAATAAGCAACTTGCACATTGTTTCATGTTCTCAATTACTTCTCAAGCCAATATCACAACCAAGTTACAATGTTTCCACATTCAAGAATATTCACACATGTATATTCAACAATTTTCCATAATTCAAGTGTTTCATCTCTTTCCACAATAAACCAATTCTCAAGTGTTTCGTTTTCTTTTCCACAAGGTGCCATATAGGCTATCATAATCATTATTCACAAATTCTTTACCCAATTCAACTCTCATTTACCTTTCGGTTCATATTTCATACCACAACACTCATAGTTCAACAACAACTTTGAATATCCAACAACAACATCAATTAATCACATACAATTTCTCAAATCAACACATGCCAAACAATTTTACACATAAGGGCGATTTCACAAGAATCAAAATTAGCCATACATACCTCGATTGAGCTTTCCTTAAGTTACTACAACACTCCAAAACTCTAGCAATTCCAATCTACTATGAGACATAACAAAATTAAACACATATTAGAAAGATATTCATGAAACTAGCTCATTTGAGCATTTTATCAAATACTAATTGTGCATCTTGATTTCAAATCCCCTTTTCAAGAATTACTTCATTCCCTAACCCTATCTTTACTTATTTATGTTCATCAATCTTCCCACAACTCTATTTGCACAAGCATGCATACATAACACTACCATACCAAGAATCATACCTCAATAACACATCTCACAACCTCTACAATACTAACATAACCTAGGTTAGGAACCCATGGCTCCCAATCACCCTCCCATGAGTTCTAATGTATGTATCTTACATAAATAATCACCATAGAGTAGTTGGAGATGATAGACATACCTCTTGTTGTAAGAATTTTAAGAATCTCCACTTGAGGTGTTCTTGAAGAATTCAAGAATTAGAAGGAAAATCTAAGGATTTTGAAGATTAATCCTTGTTAGTATAAGTGTTTAAGGGGTAGAAATTACTCAAAGAACTATAAAATCTTACCTTAGATCATAGGGATGAAGTTTGGGATGAAACCCTCTTGAGAGAGCAAGTCATAACACCAAAAATGAGTTTGGAACACTCTAGGCCGGTCTTTGGGGTATTAAAACTATCCAGGTGCGCGAAGTGTCGCCCAGGTGCGCGAAGTGTGCAAGCTTCGCGCATGACTTCGCGCATTTTCCTGAGCATTCTGCCTAAGGTGCGCGAAGTGTGCGCGAAGTCCACTTCGCGCAGGACTTCGCGCATCTGACACCTGACGAGTATAATGATCATAACTTTCTGTATACACCTCCGAATGACGAACGGTTTGTTGCGTTGGAAACTAGACTCAAAGGGCTTTAATTTGATTGGTTGATCCTCACACAACTCATTATATAACTGGAGATATGATCGTTCAAAGTAAGGTCTTGTGCGCACTCTTTTACAGATTTCGTCTAATATGCAATTTTCCATCTTGGATTAGGCTTAGGCCTCTCCTTAGACCCCAAATCACTTATAATAAGACTTATAACCTTATTAAACTATCTAATTAGTATCCATAACATTATGAATCCTTATTTGCACACGAGATAAAACAATGTAGCCTACATTAGCACGACGAAATCTTAAATAACTCGAAAAAAAAATTTTCGGGGCCTTACAGGCACGTCATGCAGTTGTGATACTCCCTTCAGATCGGGTGAGGGTCCATAGGTTTATAGATGGGCTAAATCAGTCGATCCGACTTCAGATGGCATTGAGAGTTGGGAGTGACATATCCTTTCAAGAGGCGGCTAAAGCAGTTCATAGGGTTGAGATGGCTCTTGCTCTGGGAGGTAGTTATGCTTCAGACAAGAGGCCTCGTCATCCTGGCAGATTTAGTGGTGCCTCATCTGGAGGAAGGGATTCTTATGATAGGGGCCAGTCTTCCAGGCCTTTTCAGTCAGCTCTCCAGGTTTCGCAGGGTGGTTCAGGTGATCGTGGGTTTTGTGAGCAGTATTCAGATCAGCCTCCCATCAGTGCTCAGCCTTTTCAGAGTGTTCGTAGGGGCCATTCAGTTCGTCAGGGTCACCAGTCCCAGCAGCCAAAGAGTTGTTACGGTTGTGGTGACCCAGTTTATATCGTCAGGTCTTGCCCTCGAGCAGCGGGCAACACTCAACAGCGGGGTCCTCGCCCCATAATTCAGGCCCCAGCTGACCCACAGCCTACCCAGCCAGCCAAAGGCAGGTGTAGGGATTATAGAGGTGGAGGTCGAAACCGTAGAGGTGGAGACCGTCCCGCCAGAGGTAGAGGTCAGCCAGTGGATGACCGTCCCAGAGACATAGCTTAGAGGGGTGGTGCCGATCCCCGATTTTATGCTTTACCAGCTAGGCCAGAGGCAGAGGCGTCAGATGCTGTGATTGCTGGTGCCATTCTAGTTTGTGATAGAGGTGCTTCAGTATTATTTGACCCTGGGTCTACATATTCATATGTGTCTTCCTACTTTGCACCATGCCTGGCCGTGCCTAGCTATACCCTGGACATTCCAGTCTATGTGTCTACACCAGTGGGTGAATCTATAGAAGTCGACCGGGTGCATCATTCGTCCGTGGTTATATTCGACGGTCTTGAGACCCATGTTGATTTATTGCTGTTAGACATGGTGGATTTCGATGTCATATTGGGGATGGATTGGTTGTCACTGTATCATGCTATCCTAGATTGTCATGCCAAGACAGTGACCTTGGCCTTGCCAGAATCACCTCGGTTAGAGTGGAGAGGGACCCCATGCCACTCCATTTGCAATGTTGTTTCATATGTTAAGGCTCAACGCCTAGTCGAGAAGAGGTGTCTAGCTTATTTGGCATATGTTCGTGACTCCAGCGCGGATATTCCTTCTATTAATTCAGTTCTTATTATACAGTATTATCCCGAGATCTTCCCTTCAGACCTGTCGGGTAAGCCACCTAACAGGAATATTGATTTTTGTATTGATGTGGCACCGGGCACTCAGCCTATCTCTATTCCACCGTATCGCATGGCCCCGCTAGAGTTAAATGAGTTAAAAGATCAGTTGCAAGACCTTCTAGAAAAGGGATTTATCAGGCCCAGCGTTTCTCCCTGGGGTGCACCAGTGTTATTTGTGAAGAAAAAGGATGGCTCGATACGGAAGTGTATTGATTATCGGCAATTAAACAAAGTGATGATAAAGAATAAGTATCCACTATAGAGGATTGATGATTTGTTTGACCAGCTCCAAGGAGCGAGAGTGTTTTCAAAAATAGACTTGAGGTTGGGCTACCATCAGCTGAAGATCAGGGCGACTGACATCCCTAAGACAGCCTTTCGCACTCGGTATGGGCACTATGAATTCTTAGTCATGTCTTTTGGGTTGACCAATGCTCCAGCAGCATTTATGGAGTTGATGAATCGAGTGTTCAGGCCTTATCTAGATCTATTCGTGATAGTCTTTATAGATGATATCCTTGTATACTTCCGTAGCCAGGAAGAGCACGAGCAGCACCTCAGAGTGGTTCTTCAGACTCGGACGGATAATCAGCTATATGCCAAGTTTTCAAAATGCGAGTTCTGGTTGAGTTCGGTTGCATCTCTGGGTCTTATCGTGTCAGTAGAGGGTATTCAGGTGGACCCAAAGAAGATTGAGGTAGTCAAGAATTGGCCTAGACAAGTTTCAGTCACCGAGATTCAGAGTTTCTTAGGGTTAGCAGGCTATTACCGTCTATTTGTAGAGGGGTTCTGTTCTATTGCAGCCCCGATGACCAGGTTGACCCAGAAGGGTTTCTAGTTCAAGAGGTCAGATGAGTGTGAGGTGAGCTTTCAGAAGCTCAAGACAGCTTTGACTACGGCACCAGTGTTGATTTTACCAATGAGTTTAGGGCCTTACACACTTTACTGTGATGCATCCCGTACTGGGCTTGGAGCGGTATTGATGCAGGGTGGCAAGGTTATTTCTTATGCTTCGAGACAGTTGAAAATCCATGAGAAGAATTATCCGGTTCGTGACCTTGAGCTGGCAGCAGTTATTCACGACTTAAAAATCTGGAGGCATTATCTATATGGTGTGGCGTGTGAGGTATACACGTATCACAAAAGTCTTCAGTATTTATTCAAGCAAAAAGATTTAAATGTGTGATAGAGGAGATGGTTAGAGTTTCTGAAAGACTGATGTTACTATCTTATATCACCCAGGTAAGGCCAATATGGTGGCCGATGCATTGAGTAGGAAGTCTACCAGCATGGGTAGTCTCGCTTATATTCCGGTCAGCCAGAGACCTCTTGCTCTAGATGTCCAGGCCTTAGCCAATCGGTTCGTGAGATTAGACATTTCTGAGCCTAACAGGGTGTTAGCCTGCACGGTTGCTCGTTCTTCTATATTAGAGCGTATCCATGAGAGGTAGTTCGATGATCCTTATTTGCGTGACCTGAGGGATACTGTACAGCGGGGAGGTGCTACGAAGGTAACGTTAGATGATGACGGATTATTGAGATTGCAGGGGTGAGTTTGTGTGCCCAACATTGAAGGGATTCGAGAGTTGATCTTAGCGGAGGCCCACAGTTCGCGGTATTCTATTCACCCGGGCGCCGCGAAGATGTATCATGACTTGCGGCAGCACTATTGGTGGTGTAGGATGAAGAAGGACATTTTTGTGTATGTTGCTCGGTGTCTAAACTGTTAGCAGGTTAAATATGAGCACCAGAGGCCTGGTGGTGCATTCCAGAGAATTGAAATTCCCTAGTGGAAATGGGAGCGGATTACAATGGACTTCATTACTGGACTCCCTTTGACTCGGAGGAAATATAATGCTATTTGGGTCATTGTTGATAGACTGACCAAGTCAACACACTTCATTCCAGTATCAGTCTCCTACTCATCGGAGAAGTTAGCAGAGATTTACATCCGGGAGATTGTTCGTCTTCATGGGGTGCCGATGTCTATTATCTAAGATCGGTGTACGCAGTTTACCTCGCATTTCTGGAGAATGATCCAGCAGGAGTTAGGCACCCAGGTTTAGTTGAATACAGCATTTCATCCTCAGACGGATTGTCACGCCCCAAATCGAGGGACATGACCGGCGCCTGACTAGGTAGCCCCAGTCAAGCGGACCTGGGTGCCTTTCATTCCCACGTGTTACCCCTGTGTTGATTATTTCTCATTAACCAAATACCTTACCAATTATAACCGATTTCACAATATACAAACATAACCATGCGAGTGATTCATTAACAAGTTAACAGTTTTTACAACGCCCAACATAATATATACATGAGCCTCGAATCCCACAATTTTACATGTCTACGGAACCTCTAGGATACAAAGGACGATACAATACTTGCCGGTAACAAGGCTCCGGCTATACCTTGCACAAAATCAAAATAAAGTCTAAATAAGAGTGGCATGAGCCACGTAGGGCCCCGAAAGGAAAGGGGCTCACCAAAACGGGCAGTGGAAGATGAAGGATGCTACTGCCGATGAGCTGAAGTACCTGCTACTGATTCACCTACAATCATAATACGAATGTAGTGTCCCCGGCAAAAGGGACGTCAGTACACTTGAATTGTACTGGTATGTATGGACAAACTTTGTCCCAAGTAAACTCAAGCCATTAAATTACATCAAAACTAATCAAGCCGGCCAACCATGTTTTCCACCTTTTACTCATTTCAGATAAGCCTCAACACAAACACGTTCAAGGTAAACAAATAGAACAACAACCAATCAACCACACAAATTGCAAGTAGTCAAACATAAAGGCAATCAGTGCCCCCAGGTTGCAAACTCTCCTGCTATCTCCTTTCACAATTTCACATCATTGATTTTTGTATCAATTTTCAATAGCGATTTCGATCGCTTTCCATCCTTATTGCCCCCGACCACCCTTATTACCTCGGCCACCCTTATCACCCCAACCCACACCTTATTTCCTCACGTTGCGGCGCGCAACACGACCCCGCCTTACAGTTTAAAACACAACAAGTTCAAACAGCAGATAAGGTACTACACACAATTTCAACAAGTTCAAATAAGCAACTTGCACATTGTTCCATGTTCTCAATTACTTATCAAGCCAATATCACAACCAAGTTACAATATTTCCATAATCAAAATATTCACACAATTATGTTCAACAATTTTCCACAATTCAAGTGCTTCGTCTCTTTCCACAATAAACCAATTCTCAAGTGTTTCGTTTCTTTTCCACAAGGTGCCATAAAGGCCATCATAACCATTATTCACAATTCTTCACCAATCCCAATTCCCTTGTTATCTTTCAATTCATATTTCATACCACACCACATGTAGTTTAACATCAATTAGATACCCAACAACAAAATCAACAAATTACACACAATCTCTCAAATTAACACATGCCAAACGAATTGCACACATAAGGGCGATTTCACAAGAATCAAAGTTAGCCATACATACCTCGATTGAGCTTTCCTTAAGTTACTACAACACTCCAAAAACTCTAGCAATTCCAATCTACTATGAGACATAACAAAATTAAACATATATTAGAAAGATATTCATGAAACTAGCTCATTTGAGCATTTTATCAAATACTAGTTGGGCATCTTGATTTAAAATCCCCTTTTCAAGAATTTCTTCATTTCCTAACCCAATCTTTACTTATTTATGTTCATCAATCTTCCCACAACTCTATTTGCACAAGCATGCATACATAACACTACCATACCAAGAATCACACCTCAATAACACATCTCACAACCTCTACAATACTAACATAACCTAGGTTAGGAACCCATGGCTCCCAATCACCCTCCCATGAGTTCTAATGTATGTATCTTACATACATAATCACCATAGAGTAGTTGGAGATGATAAACATACCTCTTGTAGTAAGAATTTTAAGAATCTCCACTTGAGGTGTTCTTGAAGAATTCAAGAATTAGAAGGAAAATCTAAGGATTTTGAAGATTAATCCTTGTTAGTATAAGTGCTTAAGGGGTAGAAATTACTCAAAGAACTATAAAAATCTTACCTTAGATCATAGGGATGAAGTTTGGGATGAAACCCTCTTGAGAGAGAAAGTCAAAATCCCAAAAATGAGTTGGGAACACTCTAGGCCGGTCTTTGGGGTATTAAAACTATCCAGGTGCGCGAAGTGTTGCCCAGATGCGCGAAGTGTGCAAGCTTCGCGCATGACTTCGCGCATTTTCCTGAGCATTCTGCCTAAGGTGCGCGAAGTGTGCGCGAAGTCCACTTCGCGCAGGACTTCGCGCATCTGACACCTGACGAGTAAAATGATCATACCTTTCTGTATACACCTCCGAATGACGAACGGTTTGTTGCGTTGGAAACTAGACTCAAAGGGCTTTAATTTGATAGGTTGATCCTCGCACAACTCCTTATATAACCGGAGATATGATCATCCAAAGTGAGGTCTTGTGCGCACTCTTTTACAGATTTCGTCTAATATGAAATTTTCCATCTTGGATTAGGCTTAGGCCTCTCCTTAGACCCCAAATCACTTATAATAAGACTTATACCCGTATTAAACTATCTAATTAATATCCATAATATTATGAATCCTTATTTGCACAAGATAATCGGGGCCTTACATTCTCCCCCTTAGGATCATTCGTCCTCGAATGAGGAGTATAGTCTTCCACAAACACTTTAACAACACACATCTCTTTTCTAACCTACCTCCGGTCTCAAAATTTTCACTAACTCCTAAATTTTTCAGAAATTTCGGCAGAGTTTCCTTTGTAACTAGGCCTATCCACCTGCCAGAGAATCACCAAAATCTTCTTAACCACACATCCACAACTGTACATAGCACCACAATGTATATATCCACAATCCTAGTCCCAGTATTATAAGAACTACATTAACATATGGATACCAGAACATGGACTACACAAGTTCTACATCAAAATACCTATATGGTACATTCCAAGTCAAAACTAACTGGTATTCAATCAAACGAAAGTACTTTCCTTCCACGACACATTTATCCTTCTACGCGACATTATCGACTTACAAGCATTATCATAACACCTTCTCAAAAATAATATCAACTCCCAAACATACATAATAAGGATGACGGATAACATCTTGCATGAGATAACTATCCATTGACTTTACCTTTTTATAACTTCCACTGTACAATTTTCACTCCACTGGATATTGCAATTCATGATAACAAAAATAACCCACAATTCCATAACTTGGCATCATACCATCAAGGATGTCAGTTCATAGTAAACAAACAATCATGTATTCATAATAGTCCTTACCAACCATTAATGTAATCGCAAAGGTGTTCATCAACAAGAATATAATTTCATTTCAATCAACAGTCCATATGAAGCCAAGCCATCATGAGTCTTGCTAGTAGTGCATCATATACGATATTACCATGATTATATGGTTCAATCAAGTCAATTCATACCCACATTTTTTTTCATCACTATCTTCTTAGACATAAGCATATGGAAACACAAAGTACATGAGGAACAGTTATGGGGAATATCATACACCTATTGCAACCTAATGTGTAATACAGTCATGTTACTTTTATTATCAACTCACATAACATTTTTAGGGGTACACTCACACTAAACCCTTGATGACCCTTAATAATTACCCTAAGATGTGCTTTCATAAACTGACCATAAAATTACCTACCCAACATATATGTGACCACACTGTGAAGCTTCATCTTTGACTCGTCTAAACTTACAATGCTCAATGGATCGGGATCTAATCAATGAGGAACAACAAAGTTCAAGATCAGGTTGGAGTTCTTCAAGAATCCATTAATGCACTGGGTAGAGTACTTTATGAGGTTGTATACTAAGAGACAGAAAATGTTACTACTAACAATACTAACATGGTTAATCATTATGACTACCTCAATTAATACACAAATGACGATTAAGAGTAAGTAGTACATGGGAAATAGGAACCATAAAGGAGGAATACTCAAGTACGTGAACCACTCATTTTCTAAAGTGTAGGGAAAATCCGTCGACCCCGAATAGGAATACTCTAGCACTTTGAATGTGATATGGGATTCAAAATACACGAAGTTAAATTACACTCTTAACATTACTTGACGAACAGAATCTATGCCACAAGCCTATAAGGATGAAAATAATTGAACGCTTATGAGATTACCATATTCTAGACAACTTAACACTTTTTGGTAATTGATCATATATGAGGGAACTAAAAATTACGACCATTTTTTTTTTATTCAAATCAACATGTTCATGATATGTACAAAAATCCTAAGTTATCTAATCTCGACCTTTCACGAGTGAAACTCAATAGCTAGGAAATCTTGATATTGGGGCAAAATCATGAATTGGTTAGATGGTTCTAATAGTTAACACGACGCTCCAGGGAGACGGAAAATAACACTCATATCTAGCCAAGAAGGTGAGATACCAAGGGTAGTAAAACTCTCCACACATGACAATGACATAGTCCATAATTCTAGAAGTTGAGGGTGTGAAGAAAATCAAACACAATGAGACAGTGCACAATAATCGCTGAAGGTTTGCAAATGTTCATGATGAGATCTCCATAGGTTTTGACTTGAAAAAAGGAAGTGTCATAGTGATACATAGAAGGGAATGTTCTCTTATCGTTGTCGTACAAGTGTAGGGAACTAGCACAATGAATTCACTAAATAAGGAATACGATTAAAACATTGTGGAGACATAAAGAGAGAATAATCATTCGTTATGAGTTGGACATGCCTATGTTATACTATCTTCCAAACTGCAATACAATTCTACATCACGGGCAACCACAACAGTAGAAACCAAGTGAGCTACTTACTACGGGATATCTCAAGTGGAAACCAAAATTATGGCGACACAAGATCTTCCTATGATGGGATGCGAAGATCTCAATTTTCAGAAAACATTTATGCACACAGTGACCATTTCAATTGACATGTACTTGTAGGATTAGTGTAGATGCATGCTTTTACGTTTCTTGATAGTAAGAAGGTTTTCATGATGTTACTTGCAAGAGAGTAGATTGGCAGCTCAAGCCATATAAGCCATATACACAACTGAGAAAAAGAGTGACTCGGGAAGGATCACAAATCTTGAATACTTTACATGGAACTTGGCACCACATGTACAAACTTTACAATGGTGCATGTATAGGCACAAGTGAGCAGATGTTGTCAATTTAAATGAGACGTTTCTGTAAGAAATTCATCGGGAATAGTCCTTTGTTGAGAATTTAGGAAAAACAAGTAGGAAATATCAATAGTGTTATAACTCAATTCAGGAACATAATTATAGAGGTCAATTCCATAGGAGGTTGTACATACAAGAACTGTGATCGGGAGAATTTGTAAATAATACGTCTCATTAAAAGAGCACGTGCATGAACTATTTTGTAATTTGGATTCTTTTTAAGAATATATCTATGCAAGGGCAAGGAAATCATAAGGGTTTAACAAAAAGTTTAAACAATCACCACATTACCAAATAAAATGGATCACATAGTTTTCACATAAGTTCCATACCTATAGGATGCATATCATAGCCCTTCTGTAGGGTTCACATATCAGATTATACACCTATGTGCTTCATACAATAATAAGGAAATCACAATTACGAATTAAACACTTTAAATGATCACCACATTATCAGATAAAAGAATCATACCATTTTCACGTATATTTGTCCATTGACTCTTAGGGCTATAATTATCACATCAGACTTGGCACTAGGCCACATTTCATAACACAATCTCTTGTTCCTCGCATTTCACATCATTTTCTCATATTTCACATCAACATCATAATCTGTTTCATGTTACCTCATGTCACAAGTATCACCAGGTGCAATTTCATTTCGAGTTCTCGACACATTGTCTACATTTTGTTTCTCAAAAGCATTTGACTTATTTCAACATGTCTATGCACAGAGGACTTCACACAGTTTTATTTAATATATGCTGCTTCAATTTGAATTTAAGGCCTTCACATTTCAATGCATGATTCATACCCCTTGCACCCATTTTTTGTTGTTAATAATAGCACATTGATCATATTGGAATGCATCTTTCACAAACATCGGGTCACAACACCAATTCATGTAAAGTATCAATCACAACAAGAATCCAAAGTTCAATCTTACCACATTTACACATTCACTTTCTTTGCTTCCAAATATCTTTGTATATTACCATCAACTAGTCACAATCAATCAAATCCTTTTGGTACACATAAGAACAATTTGGAAGAATCAACCATAACAAGTTTTCTCACAAAATTTGGCATCAAAATATCTATTTAAACTTGACTTGAAGTCTAGTCATTTTAGCACATAGTTCACATTCTATACATATCCTCATCTAGTAAGAATAATATATTAAACAAATGAAGAAGTGCCTCCTGCATATATTTTCACAGCAATAATTCGCTTAACATAACAAAATGAATACTGCATCAATTATATTTTGAACCTACAACATTTACGCGGACACCATCGAAGCTTAATTTCTAAGAGACGGGGTTTTAGCCGTACATACTGATGATATACTACATGATCTGGTGGTGCAGTGACATTAGTAGGAACACGGGTACTCTCCTTAACAACAAGTTCTACCAATCACTCTATGGCTCAACACATTCTTCTAACAAGTCCTTGGATGATCCACTTGGACTTAATGGTGAGATAAATCTCACCTTACATGCTTCAAATTCACAGATTATGGTATCAAAATTACCAATATTGAGGTTAATACTTAGAGAGGAAATTAGCTCCATATCTTGAGCCATATCGCACGATCCGGAATATCAAAGAAATGGGTAAATTCCTAAATGCCCGTGCAGCCCCCAACTTATATGATGTGGTCGACAACACACCGATAAGAAGGGCACTACTAGACACGGCTCCGAGACATCCTAGGACACCTTAAAACCTTAGGCTCTGATACCAAGTTTGTCACGACCCAAATCGAGGGACATGACCGGCGCCCGACCGGGTAGCCCCAATCAAGCGGACCCGGGTGCCTTTCATTCCCACGTGTTACCCCTGTGTTGATTATTTCTCATTAACCAAATACCTTACCAATTATAACTGATTTCACAATATACAAACATAACCATGCGAGTGATTCATTAACAAGTTTACGGTTTTTACAACGCCCAACATAATATATACATGAGCCTCGAATCCCACAGTTTACATGTCCACGGAACCTCTAGGATACAAAGGACGATACAGTACTTCCCGGTAACAAGGCTCCGGCTATACCTTACACAAAATCAAAATAAAGTCTAAACAAGAGTGGCATGAGCCACGTAGGGCCCCGAAAGGAAAGGGGCTCACCAAAACGGGCAGTGGAAGATGAAGGATGCTACTGCCGATGAGCTGAAGTACTTGCTACTAATTCACCTACAATCATAATACGAATGTAGCGTCCCCGGCAAAAGGGACGTCAGTACACTTGAATTGTACTGGTATGTATGGACAAACTTTGTCCCAAGTAAACTCAAGCCATTAAATTACATCAAAACTAATCAAGCCAGGCCAACCATGTTTTCCACCTTTTACTCATTTCAGATAATCCTCAACACAAACACGTTCAAGGTAAACAAATAGAACAACAACCAATCAACCACACAAATTGCAAGTAGTCAAACATAGGGGCAATCAGTGCCCCCCAGGTTGCAAACTCTCCTGCTGTCTCCTTTCACAATTTCACATCATTGATTTTTGTATCAATTTTCAATAGCAATTTCGATCGCTTTCCATCCTTATTGCCCCTGACCACCCTTATTACCTCGGCCACCCTTATCACCTCAACGCACACCTTATTTCCTCACGTTGCGGCGCGCAACACGACCCCGCCTTACAGTTTAAAACACAACAATTTCAAACAGCAGATAAGGTACTACACGCAATTTCAACAAGTTCAAATAAGCAACTTGCACATTGTTCCATGTTCTCAATTACTTATCAAGCCAATATCACAACCAAGTTACAATATTTCCATAATCAAAATATTCACACAAGTATGTTCAACAATTTTCCACAATTCAAGTGCTTCGTCTCTTTCCACAATAAACCAATTCTCAAGTGTTTCGTTTCTTTTCCACAAGGTGCCATAAAGGCCATCATAACCATTATTCACAATTCTTCACCAATCCCAATTCCCTTGTTATCTTTCAATTCATATTTCATACCACACCACATGTAGTTTAACATCAATTAGATACCCAACAACAAAATCAACAAATTACACACAATCTCTCAAATTAACACATGCCAAACGAATTGCACACATAAGGGCGATTTCACAAGAATCAAAGTTAGCCATACATACCTCGATTGAGCTTTCCTTAAGTTACTATAACACTCCAAAAACTCTAGCAATTCCAATCTACTATGAGACATAACAAAATTAAACATATATCAGAAAGATATTCATGAAACTAGCTCATTTGAGCATTTTATCAAATACTAGTTGGGCATCTTGATTTCAAATCCCCTTTTCAAGAATTTCTTCATTTCCTAACCCAATCTTTACTTATTTATGTTCATCAATCTTCCCACAACTCTATTTGCACAAGCATGCATACATAACACTACCATACCAAGAATCACACCTCAATAACACATCTCACAACCTCTACAGTACTAACATAACCTAGGTTAGGAACCCATGGCTCCCAATCACCCTCCCATGAGTTCTAATGTATGTATCTTACATAAATAATCACCATAGAGTAGTTGGAGATGATAAACATACCTCTTGTAGTAAGAATTTTAAGAATCTCCACTTGAGGTGTTCTTGAAGAATTCAAGAATTAGAAGGAAAATCTAAGGATTTTGAAGATTAATCCTTGTTAGTATAAGTGCTTAAGGGGTAGAAATTACTCAAAGAACTATAAAAATCTTACCTTAGATCATAGGGATGAAGTTTGGGATGAAACCCTCTTGAGAGAGAAAGTCAAAACCCCAAAAATGAGTTGGGAACACTCTAGGCCGGTCTTTGGGGTATTAAAACTATCCAGGTGCGCGAAGTGTTGCCCAGGTGCGCGAAGTGTGCAAGCTTCGCGCATGACTTCGCGCATTTTCCTGAGCATTCTGCCTAAGGTGCGCGAAGTGTGCGCGAAGTCCACTTCGCGCAGGACTTCGCGCATCTGACACCTGACGAGTAAAATGATCTTAACTTTCTGTATACACCTCCGAATGATGAACGGTTTGTTGCATTGGAAACTAGACTCAAAGGGCTTTAATTTGACAGGTTGATCCTCGCACAACTCCTTATATAACCGGAGATATGCTCGTCCAAAGTGAGGTCTTGTGCGCACTCTTTTACAGATTTCGTCTAATATGAAATTTTCCATCTTGGATTAGGCTTAGGCCTCTCCTTAGACTCCAAATCACTTATAATAAGATGTATACCCTTATTAAACTATCTAATTAATATCCATAATATTATGAATCCTTATTTGCACAAGAGATAAAACAATGTAGCCTACATTAGCACGACGAAATCTTAAATAACTCGAAAAAAATTTTCGGGGCCTTACACGGATGGTCAATCCGAGAGAACTATTCATATTCTAGAGGACATGCTCCAAGCTTGTGTCATGGATTTTGGGGACTCGTGGGACTAGTTTCTACCATTAGCAGAGTTCGCCTACAGCAAAAGCTACCAGTCTATCATTCCGATGGCTCCATATGAGGCATTGTACGGTAGGCGATATAGGTCTCTAGTCGGATGGATTGAGCCGGGAGAGGCTCGATTGCTGGGTATAGACCTAGTTCAGGAGGCCTTAGATAAGGTCAAGACTATTCAGGAAAGGTTGCGTTCAGCTCAGTCCAGATAGAAGAGTTATGCAGACCGTAAGTTCTGAGATGTAGATTTCATGGTTAGTGAGCGGGTGTTGCTCCGGGTGTCGCCTATGAAGGGCGTGATGAGATTCGGAAAGAAGGGCAAACTCAGCCCTAGGTACATTGGTCCATTTGAGATTCTGGATCGAGTGGGAGAGGTGGCTTATAGACTTGCACTTCCATCTAGCTTATCAGCCGTGCATTCGGTTTTTCATGTATCTATGCTTCGGAGGTACCACGACGATCCTACACATGTGTTAGACTTCAGTATTGTCCAATTGGACAAGGATCTATCTTACGAGGAGGAGCCGGTGGCTATTCTAGACCGGCAGGTTCGACAGTTGAGGTCGAAGAGTTTCCCTTCCATTTGTGTCCAGTGGAGAGGTCAGCCTCCTGAGGCATCGCCCTGGGAGTCCGAGTCTGATATGCAGAGCCGTTACCCACATTCGTTCCCCGACTCAGGTACTTCCTTCTCTTGTCTGTTCGAGGACGAACGGTTGTTTTAGAGGTGGAGGATGTGACGACCCAAAGGGTCATCGCCTATTTTCCTCATCTGTTCCACGCTTCCGAGGCCTTGAAAACCTTATTTTATATTTCCTCGATTTACGTGTGTAGTCCGGGCACGTGGCCGGACAATTTTTGTGTTAGAATATGTGAATTCTATGGAAAATATGAAGAATTTTGATATTAATATTGATATAGATGACTTCGGTCAACATTTTCGGTAAACGGACCCGGACCCGAGATCGCACAGTCTTGGAAGGTCCGTAGGAAAATATGGGACTCGGGCAAGAGTCCGGAGTCAAATTCCGAGGCCTAGAGCCCAAGAAATGAATTTTTCTGTTAAATTATTTTTCTAAAATTATTAAGGAAAATGGAAATGAAAAATGATTAAAAGACGATGGTATCAGGCTCGTATTTTGGTTCCGACGCCCGGTACAAGTCTTGTATATGATTTAAGTACTTCCTGCAAAGTTTGACGGAAATTGAACGTCGTTGATGTGTTTTGAACCATGAGTTCCAAATTTGAAAGTTTTGGTAGTTTAAAAGAAGAAATCATGAATTTGAGGTTTAATTCTATGAAAACGATGTTATATTGGCGATTTGATCGCGCGAGCAAGTTCGTGGTATGTTTTTGAGGCTGTGTACATGTTTAGGTTGGAGCCCGAGGGCTCGGGTGAAGATTTGATAGGCCGTGAGAGAAAATTTTGAAAAAAGAACATAGTTGGTATTTTTCCCCAGCTGATATCTTCGCAATTGCGAAGAATCACTCGCAATTGTGAGAAGTGCCAGAATTGGCCTTGGTCCGCAAATGCGAACAAATCTTTGCAAATGCGAAGTGGCCCAGAATTGGCCTTTGTTCGCAAATGCGAACAAATCTTTGCAAATGCGAAGTGGCCCAGAATTGGCCTTGGTTCGCAAATGCGAACAAAATGCGAAGTGGTCCAAAATTGGCCTTGGTTCGCAAATGCGAACATAACTTCGCAAATACGAAGTCCGCAGCCCAGGACCTGTTGTGTTAACAATTGCAAACATATTTTCGCAATTCCCATATCCGCAGCTGTGCAATTTATACTTAAACAATTTTATTTTCACCATTCTTTCAAAACCCAAAACCCCATAGGCGATTTATCAAGAGCAATATCACTCCAAATCACTTGTAAGTCAATTTCCACTCAACTCTTTCAATTCCTAACATCATTAAACATGTTTTCCATGAGAATTCAAAGGTTCTTATGGTTGAAATTGTTGTTTTTGGGTAGAACCTAGGTTTTTCATAAATTGGGGAGTTGGACCTCGATTTGAAGTCCGATTTTGAAATAAATCATATAATTGAACTCGTGAGGGAATGGGTAACCGGATTTTGGTCCGAACCCCGAGTTTCGACCACGTGGGACCGGGGGCATTTTGGGAAATTTTGAGTAAAACTTTGAGAAAACCATTTGTATGCATCCAAACCAATTTATATAGTATTTATTAAAGTAATTGAACCAAATGTGATTAGATTCAAGCGAGTTAAAGGTAGAATTATGAGGTAAATCGATAGTTGGAGGTTAATTGGACTTTAAGGCTTAGAGGTAAGTGTTTGATCTATCCTAGCTTGAGGGAATAGGATTGAGTGTAATAATTTGCGCTATGTGATCGAGTACGGTGTATAGGCGTGGTGACGAGCATCTATAGACCGGAGTCTAGCATGACCGTGAGTCGTTTGTTGATACATGTTGTGAGCCAATGTGGAATTTTCCTAAGTCATATTCTTGATCCCTTGCCGGGTTGTGAAGGTTGATTATTATTTCCCTTGCCGGGACTTTGTTGTGTTGTTGATGTTGTTCCCTTGCCGGGATATTGTTATGACTGTTGTTACTCCCTTGCCGGGACGGTACATGTACTTGTTTCATTCTTTTGCCCGTTGATTGTGACTGTTATTTGGGTGGGGAAGAGTGATAATGCACGAAGGGTGATGCCGTACCATTTTTACTTATGTTCGCACGAAGGATCATTCCGTGCCTTGTTTTACTATTTATGCACGAAGGATCATTCCGTGCCTTGTTTTACTATTTATGCACGAAGGATCATTCCGTGCCATGTTTACTATTTATGCACGAAGGAACATTCTGTGCCGTTGTTACTTAAATTATGCATGAAGGATCATTTCGTGCCATATTTATTATTTATGCACGAAGGAACATTCCGTGCCGTTATTGCTTAAACCATGCACGAAGGATCATGACGTGCCATGGATGTGAGGTTGAGAGTAAAAGAATGAAGGTTGATGCCGTGCACTTTTATCGGCTTATTTGGTGAGGATGAGAGTCAAAGCACGAAGGGTGATGTCGTGCAACCATTTCAATTTCTTGCTTTGTGATAAGTGTTTTTGCTACACTCTATTTTTACCTTACTGATTTATTATGTATTTCCGATTGTGCTCCCCCAGCATGTTCCCTCAATTATTAATGATGTTGCTCAATATCTCTGTTATTCTGTGGTAAATACATATGTAGAACTGCAGAGGTTTATGTGAGTGTCTGGTCCTAGGCTTGTCACTACTTCGCCGGGATAGGCCAGGCACTTACCAGCACATGGGGTCGGATTGTGCTGATACTACACTTCTGTGCATTTTTGCATAGGTCCAGGTTTTGAGCAGCAGCAACAGCAGTAGTTCACTAGCGGGATTATTATACTTCCGAGATTGAGGTAGCTTGCAGGCGTCCGCAGGCCCGACGTCTCCTCTATTTGCTTTTATTATTGTTGTGGTCTCATTGTTCCGAGATAGACGGTTATTATTTATTTTTTTCAGACCATTATGTGGAGTTATTCTTTAGTAGTTCGTGAGTTGTGACTCCACTTATTGGGTAGAGGATTTATGTCAATTATTTTACTCTATTATTCGTCCTTTATTCGAAAGACTTTCGCATTTAAAGTTATGAGTATTATTCTTGCTATTAAATATGAGAACAAAAATGGTTGTATAAACATGAAGAGGGTGAGTAAATTGGCTTGCCTAGCTACCATGAGTAGGCACCATCACGATCCCGATGGTGGGGGAATTGGGTCGTGACACATTTTAACTAACCTATTTAATCTATTTCCTATATCATTATCACTACCACTAGAATTTGAAGTATATTCGTTCAATCCAGCAACTATTCAAACCAATTCCTAATGAATTACATAAGAGCTAAATATCTATAGCTACAAAACAAAAATATAATTACAATAAAACTAATCAGCAATTTTATTCCTCCAAGGCATTTCAGTTACATCTTCAGGAAGTAGTAGTGTACCTGATCAAATGAAAGAAACAATGAATTCTAGAGGTAGAGAAGAAGGAAAATCAGCGATAGCAGCAACCAAATATCAACAGCAGTAAGGCAAACTATCACAACAACTGGTTCGACATTAGAATAGAGGACTCAGCACGTTCAACCAAGCAAATAGGTAAAACCCAGCAAAAAAATGATCACAACATGTAGAAAACCCAGCAAACTTAATCAACAGACGAAGAACAATGATCAAATATTCCACAATACCACTCGAACTAGCAACAATTGAACAATAACAGTATTTCAGTATGTATTTAGTGTATTTCAGTGTATAAAATCTTCTGAACCTTTGAAATAAGGCCTGAAGAGGCCTATTTATAGCGTATAATGGGAGGAAAATTTGAATTAAATATTCAGATTTCCCACCCCTACTCTTTTTGATTTATTTTAGTTAAGTCTAAACAACTTTTGATAAAAATACATTTGAACCCCTGCTAGAAGGTTCTAGGATATTCTATATCATTCTTTTAGGCGTTAATGCCTTTATTACCCTCACTTGTTAAGGTTTATTACCTATTTACCATTTAACTATGCATGAATCACCCTTTATTATTCAACAAATTACACCAAAACCATGCTCAATTGTCTTTTATGCCCTTATTTATCTTCAGAAATACCATTTCCCATTCCTCTTTTACCTCTTATGTCTTATAAATATTTACCCTACCTATCCTTAGGTCCATTAAGACCTTGAGTTATTCAACAATATTTAAAAAATAACCCCTGAGACTTGACTTTATATTATAACCAGTTTTAAGCTAAGTAACCTTTTCAGAATTAACCACTCTTACAAAGATAGCCACAAATAACCTTTTACAAGTTAGAAATCCAACTGTGTTGTAATGATAGCCACTTTAATCGTTTGCACATAAAGCGTTAATGTGACTAAGTATTCAGAAGTACAAAAGAGCCAAACATTTACATTGTATTGCAGTAATAGCAAGTTTTAAGTAATCTTGCAAATATAACCATAATTATGACTAGGTCTTTAATTAATCAGAATTCAGATAAACAGATTGATAATGGTTTAATCCTAGTTAACCAAAACATTTAATCAAACAAGTATCTATTCATCAAGAACACTAAACGACTATAGCATCCGATTTAACAAATAGCTACAATAAGAACAAGAGAGTATTCAGATACTTTTCAAGTATACACAGAGATTTTCTAACATGCAGTAGGCCTAAGCTAACAAATAATCGAATACAAAAAGATTGAAGCATAGTAGAGACAAGAATGGGTTCAGGGTACTTAGATTTTGCTATTTCTTTTTCTTTTTCTTCTTTTACCTTCTTTTATTTCATCTTTCTTCATTTTTTCCTTTTCTTCTTGGTTTTCCGGTGGTTCAGAGACCTTGAGTCTCTTTTTGACGATTGATCTTCTAGGCAGACTCTTGGAGTCTCGTTTAGGTGTTACAAAGGAGTATTTAAGCGTCTAGGTTTAGATCTGGGGTGGTTTTGGGTTTGGGGTATCCGCCGGAGTATGGTTCCGGTGGAATATTTTTTAATATTCGAGCAGTAGGGGTAATATTCGAGGGATGGGACTTAGATGGCGTGATAGAGAATTTCAAGGTGGTCTTAGGGTGTAAAAGGGGAAGACTGGTTCGTTGGATGGTGGTCGCCGGCTAGGGTTCCGGCGACCGGAGTTTCAAGATCTAGGAAGAAGAAGGGTATTTGTACAGGGCTGGTATGATAGGGTGGTAGAGGAGGAGGAGGAGGTTCAGGGGTGAAGGGCTTGGGTCGGAGAAGACGACCAGTGACAGTCCACCGGTAGGGTTCCGGTGGCTTGTGGAGAGGATAAAAGGGATTGGGGGGCGGCTAGGGTTTGTCTCTGAAATGGTGTGTGTGTATAATGAGGGATTTGAACGGAAGGGTGTAAATATATATTGAACGTGTATCATTATTTTTCAGCTATTAGATTAGATTGGATGAACGGCCAAGATCAATTTGGCCCTTAAATGACGACGTTTGATTTAAATGTAACCCTCTTCTCGTCCGTCAGATTAGTTACTTGGACGGCTGTGATTAATACAGTTAGACGGTGTCGTTTGGCTTAAGTGTGACACTGTTTTCTTCCGTTTGATTAATTAGATGGACGGCTGTGATCATTTCAATTAACGACATCGTTTTGTTTAGTATGCAACCGTTCACTTTGGTCCGTCTGATTCGATTTATCAATGGTCCAGATCTATTATCCTATACGTCATCGTTTGGCTTTGTATATTGACAGCCGGTTCAATTTAATTTGGGCCAGGTCTGTTTGGGGTGTTAATTGGGCTATTCAATTATTATTTGGCCCAAATACCTTGTATATTTTGTATTTTCTTGTATTTTATCTTGTTTTGTATTTTTCAAATTGTATTTAGTTTATTATTTTCTGTATTTTCTTGTATTTTATATTTTTTTTCCTTAGTAGTTATTGCCAATGTATTTATCCCCTTTTATTTTGTATTTTTTATATTTTTTCTTTGATTTTCTTATTTTCTTAGTAATTATCCTATTTTTGACATTTTCTAATTAATTTTATGTCACGACCCAAACTGGAGGACCATGACTAGCACCCGACCATACTTGCCGAGCACCAACGTACATTTTATCTAACCTTCTTTATTATCTTTTAGGCTGACGAGACCAATATAAATGGTAGACATGGATCATGAACAACCAACAATAAAATATGATTGCATGAACCTACATAACATGGGATGATCAGACAATCAAGAAACTATATATATATGGTACAAGCTACCACGCTAAAATGAAAGACTATACAACAAAAACCAGCCGACAAGGCATACCAAACTATACATGAGTTGACACTTGTCTATGAGCCTCTAAAGGAACATAAATGCTGCAACATAGCCGGAACAGGGCCCCGACATACCCGTAATGTCTATAACATAAATGCATACCAAGACCAAGGCAAGTCCGGAGAAGGGATCTCGCCAATCACCGCTGAACTAGACAACCTACTGTGATGGGGGAGCTGCACCTACCTGTCTATCAGGACTTGCAGCACGACATGCAGTGTCCACAAACAAAAGGACGTCGGTACGAATAAAGTACTGAGTATGTAAGGCAGAGAACCATAAATACGAACAGTAATGTAAGCAGGGATAGAGAATATACAACCTATAACATCTGAGTACCTCCGAGGGCTACTGACATGAAATGCATGATACATGTGTATAAATACATAATCTTTTAAAACATACGCCTCTGTGGGCATCATCATCATCATGTCGTACCCGGCCATAATAGGCTCGGTAAAAACGCACCCGGCCATTATAAGGCTCGGTAGAATCGTACCCGGCCACGTGGAGCTCGGTAAAACCCAACTGATCAGTGGTTGCACAATAGGTGCCGTACCCGACCGACTATAGCGCGGCTCGGTAGAGTAAAATAGATACATATATATAATGCATACTCGACTCATGGAAACACCTTGTAGACCTTTCGGAGTGACGTAAGGTCGGTATCCTATGTACACCTTATTAGGACTAACTCTTCACTATGAACCTTATAGGAATCAGGAAGTACCAACAAGATTGATAACATAAGAATAAGGGAAGCAACATCAACATCAATCATTCCATAAGAAGGGAAACAATGTAAGTACTGCTTAGCTTCTAAGAATAGAGTATCTTTGGAAGCTCGTTCATTACATTATGTTAATCGGAGTAGTACAAAAGAAGGAAAGGGACAGCCACACATACCTTGTATATACTGCCACAACCTCAAGCTATGCAAACGTCACGACTCCTTAGTCTACAATAGGAGAAATGACACTATCGTTAACGTTTAAGCGTCGCAACTATTATGTACCAATCACAACCTATTTTGTGATGAAACGGACAGCACCTCCCCTATATATATGACTTCACACCATTCAAAACAATCACCAAACAGCCTAAACAACATCAATAATAAACATATTGAGCCTCCCAAAACAGTCCACACACAACCTAATCACATCATACATATGACGGCCACTATAGTCGTATCAAACGACCCAAAAATATTACGAAGAACTAGCAGACCATAAACCAACATATATATGGCGTTTCTCCACACCCTGCCTCCTCCAAAATTCCACAAAACAGTAATAAAAACGCAGCCCAACAGCAACACCAAACAGTCCACAAAACAGTCCACAAAACAGTCCGCTACAAGTGAATAACTTGAACTCACGGCTTCCGATCACCGTCCCGTGAGTTCTTACATGTATATAACGAATTACCATGAATTTACAGCAGAACAAATGTATGAAATATAGCAGTAAACTCACCTTTGTTGTTGGATAACTCAGCCTTTAACTTGGTTCTTCAAACTCTAGTGTTTACCCCCAATTTGAACTTGAAAGAGAGGGAAAATCAATTAGGGTTTGTGGATAATTTTTGGGAGGTATTTTGCAGGGTCTTAGGTCTGGTTATTTGTGAAATATAAAGAGGGATATATTGCAGAAGATAAGCCTTTTAATGGGCTGCTTTTCTGACCCGAAATTCCCTCTTTTGGGCCGACATTTAACCAAGTGGGTGACTCACCTACTTGCACCTAGCAGCTTGTGCAGTCTCACGAAAATGTCTATATCTCTCTATTCCAATGTCGTATTGATAAACCATTTAATGCGTTGGAAACTAGACTCATAGATCTTCAATTTGGTGGGTATATCACCCCGTAATTCCAAGTATATTGGGAGAAAGACTTAATAACATTTGACCTAAAGTTTGGTAAAACTATGAACCTAAGTTGCAACAACTTTTGTCGACTTTTGTTTCATAACTCGTTTGACTTCAAGAATTATGATACGGATATTATATGATTCAAATACCTTTAATCATGACCTCCTAAGTATACTAAGAATCTATAGGTTTACCCAAAAGTACGAGTTACAGAGCATCCTTGATTCGTTTAACTTCTAATACTTGTTAATCACCCTTATGCACCCTTGTATCACTTAAGATTAATCGAATTAACTTCTTATCATCTCAAGGATGATTCCTTCTTGGATTTGTGTTATCTAACTTATGGAATGAACTAACGTGTGTGGATATGGGTTGTAACACCATCCCCCCCTTAGGAACATTCGTCCTCGAATGTAAGGGTTTATGGGGAGTCCAAATCATCGTGCATTCCAACGGAAATATTTGGTCAATTTTCCCCTATAAAATGGTCACTAGCAAAATTTGCAAGCAGTGAAGCTCAAAGTATGACCACACAAGGCTACACAAAGCATTATGGACATGGACATTATTTACATATCACCACTTTGTATTAAGGAAGAGAGTTCTCAAGTTATTGCTTACCTCATAAAGCCATTTCACCTTTATAATGTATCTTGCGTTCCACCAACATCCTTGTTATCATCATTCCGGAATAGGTAAGGGTATTTAGACTTCATCTCTTCTTCCGCTTCCCATGTCATTTCTTTCATATTCTTGTTCCTCTACAATACTTTGACGGAAGCTACATCTTTTGTTCTCAGCTTGCGGACTTGTCGATCTAATATGGCCACTGGCACTTCTTCATATGATAGATCCTCCGTAACTTGAACATCTTTGATAGGGACAACTCGAGAAGGGTCACCAATACATTTCCTCAACATAGATACATGGAATACCGGGTGGACAAATTCTAATTCGGATGGCAGTTCTAACTCATAAGCAACTTGTCCAATTCGTTGAAGAATTTTATACGGACCGATATACCTAGGACTCAGCTTACCTTTCTTCCAAAAACGCATAACACCCTTCATTGGTGAAATCCTCAGGAAAACCCAATCACCAACCTCAAACTCTAGATCACGACGTCGGACATCGGAATAAGACTTTTGCCTGCTTTGTGCCATCCTCAATCGTTCCTGTATCACTTTCACCTTCTCAATGGCTTGGTGAATCAAATCTGGCCCATATAATTCTGTTTCATCGACTTCAAACCATCCAACTGGTGATCTACATCTCCTCCCATATAGTTCCTCATATGGGGCCATTTTAATACTGGAATGGTAGCTATTATTGTAGGCAAATTCTATGAGTGGAAGATGGTCATCCCAATTTCCCTTAAAATCTAGAACACATGCTCGTAGCATATCTTCCAATGTCCGAATGGTACGTTCAGCCTGTCCGTCAGTCTGCGGATGAAATGCAGTGCTGAGATTCACCTGTGTGCCTAAACCTTTCTGAAAAGACCTCCAAAAGTTAGCCGTAAATTGAGCTCCTCGATTTGATATAATAGATACCGGCACACCATGAAGCCTAACAATCTCCTTGATATACAACTTCGCATAATCTTCAGCCGAGTAAGTTGTCTTAACTGCCAGAAAATGAGCACATTTTGTAAGTCGATCAACTATTACCCAGATAGAGTCAAACTTACGATAAGATCGAGGTAATCCAATAACGAAGTCCATATTAATCACCTCCCATTTCCAGGGTCGGAATTTCTATATTCTGAAGCAATCCACCGGGTTTCTGATGTTCTATCTTTACTTGTTGACAATTGGGACACTGGGCTACAAATTTTGCAATAGAATTTTTCATGTTATCCCACCAATACTGCTCCTTGACATCATGATACATCTTTGTTGAGCCAGGGATGGATGGAATATCGGGATTGATGAATTTCATTCATAATCTTTTCTCGCAACCCTGCTACATTCGGCACACATAATCGGCCCCGGTATCTCAGTGCCCCATCTCCTCCGATCTCAAAAGCCGTAATTTTACACTGCTGAATGTTCTCTCTCAATCGTAGTAAGATAGGATCTTCATATTGCCGTGCTTTTACCTCTGCTACCAAAGATGATTCTGATGTATTCTGTACAGTAACACTTCCGTCATCAGAGTCTAACAATCTGATTCTCATATTGGCTAGCTGATGAAGCTCTTTAGTCAACCCCTATCTACCTGAATCAATATGTACTAAGCTTCCCATTAACTTACGGCTGAGAGCATCTGCCACAACATTGGCTTTACCGGGATGATACAATATCTCGACGTCGTAGTCCTTCAATAATTCAAGCCACCTACGCTGCCTCAAATTCAACTCTTTCTGCTTGAAGATGTATTGTAGACTCTTGTGATCTGTGTAGATGTCAACATGGACGCCGTATAAGTAGTGCCGCCATATCTTCAAAGCATATATTACTGCAGCCAATTCCAAATCATAGGTTGGATAATTCTTTTCATGCTTCTTCAATTGTCTTGATGCATATGAAATCACCTTCCCATGTTGCATCAACACGCACCCCAAACCTATACCTGAGGCATCACAATATACCACATATCCTTCTGTTCCTTCAGGGAGAGTGAGCACCGGTGCGGATGTCAATCGATCCTTCAACTCCTGAAAACTACGTTCACAAGTGTTAGACCACTGGAACTTGGTAGCTTTCTGTGTTAACTTAGTCAATGGTGCTGATATAGAGGAAAACCCTTCTACAAACCGCCTATAATATCCAGCTAGCCCTAGGAAGCTACGAACTTCTGATGGTGTTGTAGGTCTCGGCCAATTCTTTACTGCATCAATCTTCTGAGTGTCGACACTAATACCCTCGTTAGATATCACATGGCCAAGGAATGCTACTGAGTTCAGCCAGAATTCACATTTGGCGAGCTTAGCATATAACTTACGATCCTGAAGCATCCGTAATACTATCCGCAAGTGGCTCGCATGTTCCTCCTCTGAACGAGAATACACCAGAATGTCATCAATGAATACAATCACGAACACATCAAGATAGGGCCTGAATACAGTATTCATGAGATCCATAAAAGCTGCTGGGGCATTTGTTAGCCCGAACAACATCACCAAGAACTCAAAGTGTCCATATCTTGTCCGAAAGGCCGTCTTTGGAATATCCTTCTCCTTAACCCTCACCTGATGATACCCTGAACGTAAGTCAATCTTGGAGAAATACTTGGCACCCTGGAGTTGGTCAAACAGGTCATCAATTCTTGGAAGTGGATACTTGTTCTTTATAGTAAACTTATTCAACTGCCGTTAGTCGATACACATCCGTAATGACCCATCTTTCTTCCGCACGAATAGGACTGGAGCACCCCAAGGTGAAGTGCTAGGTCTAATGAAGCCCTTATCCAGCAAGTCCTTTAACTGCGCCTTCAACTCTCGCAGCTCTGCCGGGGCCATTCTATATGGAGGGATAGAGATCGGTTGAGTGTCAGGCAACACATCAATGCTAAACTCAATCTCCCTTTCTGGAGGAAGGCCTGGGAGTTCATTTGGGAAAACATCTGGAAATTCATTGATCACGGGGATAGATTGTAGAGTAGGCAGCTTCGCCTCAGCATCCCTAACGCGAACAAGATGATAAATGTAACCTTTTGAGATCATTTTCCTTGCCTTAACATAGGAAATAAACCTACCTTTCGATGTAGCAATGTTCCCCTTCCATTCAATGACGGGTTCACCAGGAAATTGAAACCTAACCATCTTCATGCGACAGTCAACATTTGCATAGCATGAGGCCAACCAGTCCATTCCCAGTATCACATCAAAATCAACCATTTCTAACTCAAATAAATCTACCGAGGTTTGACGACTACAAATCATCACAGTGCAACCTCTATATACCCTTCTAGCAATCACAAAATCTCCTATTGGAGTAGATACCGCAAGGGGTTTACTTATCAATTCAGGTTCAATGCCAAACTTATTTGCCACAAAGGGTGTAACATATGATAATGTAGATCCCGGATCAATCAACGCATATACATCATAAGAAAACACAGATAATATACATGTAACAACATCTAGAGACGACTCGAGATCCTGTCAACCTACTAGAGCATATGTTCGATTTTGAGCACCACTCGAACTCGGTCCTACACCTCTACCTCTACCACGACCTGTCGACTGCTGAAAACCCCGTGCTGGAGGTCGAACTGATGAGGAAGAACCAGACATAGATCTAGTCGGCTGAGCCATACCATCACCTCCCCTGTTAGGACAATCCCTCATCATATGGCCAGGCTGTCCGCAAGAATAACACGCATCAGAACCTCGACGGCACAGTCCAAAGTGGACCTTGCCGCACCGATCACAATGTGGTGTTGGGGGTTTCGTCTGACTAGTATCCCTGTGATGTTGCGATCTAGATGCCTGCGAACTCTGACCTGGACCAGAATAGGATCGATCATATCGAGGCCTCCGAAACTGTGGAGGAGCACTAGCTACAGATGGCGCCGAACTCCTCGAAGACTGGGGCCTGGCGCTGCCTCTGAAGTCATCAGAATACCTTGCAAATCTCGCCCTCTTATGTTGGCCCCTATCCTGCTCCCTATCTGCCCTCTGCTGGCGCTTACGATCCTCTAGGGTCTGAGCATAAGCTTGAATACGGGAAATATCCATGCCTTCTACCAAGGAGGCTGTCATACACTCATTTATCGGATGGGGTCCCAACCCGTTCACGAATAAATGCACCCTATCACACATCTCGGCCACCATATGGGGAGCATACCTTGCTAAAGAATCAAACTGCATGCTATACTCTCGCACACTTAAATTACCTTGTCTAAGGTTCAAGAACTTATCAGCTCTAGCTCGTCGTATCTCAACCGGCAAATAGTGACGAAGAAAGGCCTCAGAAAAATCCTTCCACACAGCTGGAGGAGCGTTCGGACCCCTGGATCTCTCCCAACTATCATACCAAAGAACCGCTAAATCCCGTAGCCGATAAGAAGCCAACTCTACTGCCTCTGTATCACTAACATGCATAACCCGTAGTGTACGATGAACCCGGTCAATAAAAGTCTGCGGATCCTCCTTGGGGTCTGATCCGGTAAACACTGGAGGGTCTAAACTAATAAAATCACGAACTCTTGTACTAACTGGTTTATCAGCAGCACCTGTATTCTGCCTCTGAGCCTGAGCAACTACCAAGCTAGTCAATAACTGCAAAGCACTCCGCATATCCTGGTCTGTAGTGCCAGACGGAGGAGCTGGAGGTGCTGGGTGCCACCTAATATCCTCTGGAGGAGACGGAGTAGATGAGGTATGAGACGGCATCTCACTCTGAGCCTCACTTTGGCCTGCTCTGGCTTGGGGCACCTGACTTGTACCCTCTCCCGCAGTCGTATCAAGCCGTCTACTAATTGTTTGTTTCCTAGTCGAAGGCATCGCTGAAAGAAAACAAGGTGAATATTAGAGACGAACACTTACGACTCAACTCTATGCACGATCTAGATTAAGGAAGAAGGTAACAACCCTAGATGTCATGTAGCCTCCTGATTATAAATGTGGCGTGCTACACATCCATAATCAAGACTCTACTAGACACGGCTCATAGACAATCCCTAGGACATACTTGCTCTGATACCAAGTTTGTCACGACCCAAACTGGAGGACCATGACTAGCATCCGACCATACTTGCCGAGCACCAACGTACATTTTATCTAACCTTCTTTATTATCTTTTAGGCCGACGAGACCAATATAAATGGTAGACATGGATCATGAACAACCAACAATAAAATATGATTGCATGAACCTACATAACATGGGATGACCGGACAATCAAGAAACTATATACATATGGTACAAGCTACCACGCTAAAATGAAAGACTATACAACAAAAACCAGCCGACAAGGCATACCAAACTATACATGAGTCGACACTTGTCTATGAGCCTCTAAAGGAACATAAGTGCTGCAACATAGCCGGAACAGGGCCCCGACATACCCATAATGTCTATAACATAAATGCATACCAAGACCAAGGCAAGTCCGGAGAAGGGATCTCGCCAATCACCGCTGAACTGGACAACCTACTGTGATGGGGGAGCTACACCTGCCTGTCTATCAGGACCTGCAGCACGACATGCAGCGTCCACAAATAAAAGGACGTCAGTACGAATAAAGTACTGAGTATGTAAGGCAGAGAACCATAAATACGAACAGTAATGTAAGCAGGGATAGAGAATATACAACCTATAACATCTGAGTACCTCCGAGGGCTACTGACATGAAATGCATGATACATGTGTATAAATACATAATCTTTTAAAACATACGCCTCTGTGGGCATTATCATCATCATGTCGTACCCGGCCATAATAGGCTCGGTAAAAACGTACCCGGCCATTATAAGGCTCGGTAGAATCGTACCCGGCCACGTGGAGCTCGGTAAAACCCAACTGATCAGTGGTTGCACAATACGTGCCGTACCCGGCCGACTATAGCGCGGCTCGGTAGAGTAAAATAGATACATATATATAATGCATACTCGACTCATGGAAACACCTTGTAGATCTTTCGGAGTGACGTAAGGTCGGTATCCTATGTACACCTTATTAGGACTAACTCTTCACTATGAACCTTATAGGAATCAGGAAGTACCAACAAGATTGATAACATAAGAATAAGGGAAGCAACATCAACATCAATCGTTCCATAAGAAGGGAAACAATGTAAGTACTGCTTAGCTTCTAAGAATAGAGTATCTTTGGAAGCTCGTTCATTACATTATGTTAATCGGAGTCGTGCAAAAGAAGGAAAGGGACAGCCACACATACCTTGTATATACTGCCACAACCTCAAGCTATGCAAACATCACGACTCCTTAGTCTACAATAGGAGAAATGACACTATCGTTAACGTTTAAGCGTCGCAACTATTATGTGCCAATCACAACCTATTTTGTGATAAAACGGACAGCACCTCCCCTATATATATGACTTCACACCATTCAAAAAAATCACCAAACAGCCTAAACAACATCAATAATAAACATATTGAGCCTCCCAAAACAGTCCACACACAACCTAATCACATCATACATATGACGGCCACTATAGTCGTATCAAACGACCCAAAAATATTACGAAGAACTAGCAGACCACAAACCAACATATATATGGTATTTCTCCATACCCTGACTCCTCCAAAACTCCACAAAACAGTAATAAAAACGCAGCCCAACAGCAACACCAAACAGTCCACAAAACAGTCCACAAAACAGTCCGCTACAAGTGAATAACTTGAACTCACGGCTTCCGATCACCGTCCCGTGAGTTCTTACATGTATATAACGAATTACCATGAATTTACAGCAGAATAAATGTATGAAATATAGCAGTAAACTCACCTTTGTTGTTGGATAACTCAGCCTTTAACTTGGTTCTTCAAACTCTAGTGTTTACCCCCAATTTGAACTTGAAAGAGAGGGAAAATCAATTAGGGTTTGTGGATAATTTTTGGGAGGAATTTTGCAGGGTCTTAGGTATGGTTATTTGTGAAATATAAAGAGGGATATATTGCAGAAGATAAGCCTTTTAATGGGCTGCTTTTCTGACCCGAAATTCCCTCTTTTGGGCCGACATTTAACCAAGTAGGTGACTCACCTACTTGCACCTAGCAGCTTGTGCAGTCTCACGAAAATGTCTATATCTCTCTATTCCAATGTCGTATTGATAAACCGTTTAATGCGTTGGAAACTAGACTCATAGATCTACAATTTGGTGGGTATATCACCCCGTAATTCCAAGTATATTGGGAGAAAGACTTAATAACATTTGACCCAAAGTTTAGGTAAAACTATGAACCTAAGTTGCAACAACTTTTGTCGACTTTTGTTTCATAACTCGTTTGACTTCAAGAATTATGATACGGATATTATATGATTCAAATACCTTAAATCATGACCTCCTAAGTATACTAAGCATCTATAGGTTTACCCAAAAGTACGAGTTACAGCATCCTTGATTCGTTTAACTTCTAATACTTGTTAATCACCCTTATGCCCCCTTGTATCACTTAAGATTAATCGAATTAACTTTTTATCATCTCAAGGATGATTCCTTCTTGGATTTGTGTTATCTAACTTATGGAATGAACTAACGTGTGTGGATATGGGTTGTAACATTTTATTTTGTATTTTTGTTTTAATTTCCTTTACTTTATTTTGACAATTAAAAACAAATACTAACACTTTTACACAATAATCAACCAATTTCAATCAAAAATCATTTTTGTATATTTATTTTGGACTTAATTGCTTGGGGCAAAAATCACGTGCTCACAGGTTTAAGTTGAAAAAGTCAACCGAATGTTGACTTATGTGTTATAGGGCTCAGATGTGAGTTTTAGTGGTTCAGTTAGCTTCCGGGAGGTGATTTGTGACTTATGAGCATGATCGGAATGGATTTTTGAGGTTCGAAGTAGAATTAAGCTTGAATTGGCAAAGTGTTCATTTTGGCAATTTCTGGTTGATAGGCGAGATTTTGATATAGGGGTCAGAATGGTATTTCGAGAGTTTCAGTGGCTTCATTGTGTAATTTGGGATATGTGTGCACAATTTCAGGTCATTCGGGTGTGGTTTGATTGGGTTTTTTTTATCAAAAGCGTATTGCGGAAGATTTTCAGAAACTTAGGCTTGAATTTGACGTGAATTGGTAGATTTGTTGTTGTTTGAAGTCTTTTGATGATTGGAACATGTTTGAATAAGGTATTGGGTCATGTTTGTGCTTTTGGTTGAGGTCTCGTAGAACTCGGGGCGATTTCGGATGGTTAACGGAAAGATTTGAGACTTGGGAGAGTACCAAAATTTGCCGCTCCTGGTGTTTTGTCACCTACAGTTTGGGGGCCGCAGTTTCAGCACCGCATATGCGAGGGTGAAACCGCAGAAGCGGTTTTGGAGGGGTTTGTCAGGATCCACAAATGCAATTATGGAGGTCGTATCTGTGGAACCGTAAATGCGAAAGAAGCATCGCAGATGCGGCTGTGGCCGACTTTAGTGATTTCTGCAGAAATGGAGTGTTAGCCGCAAATGTTGTACCACAGAAGCGGTTGGTGAGTCGCAGAAGCGACAATGTCTGGGCATAATGTATATAAGCTTGCCTTCGCAATTTTTGAAGGTTTTTAGCATTTTTGACTTGGGCATGAGAGCTTTTGGATTATTTGGAAGGGATATTTCAAGGGAACTTCGTTAAGGTAAGGATTTTGGACTTAAAACACATTTCTATGGTAATATTTCATGGATTAAGACTGAAATTAGAGGGATTAAAGGGCTAAAAATGGAGGTTTAGGGCTTGAGTTTAAGATGACTTAAATTGAGGATTTGAGGGGTCATTGAACCCCGATTTTTGTATTCTTGATATAAATGAACTTGCCGGGAGACGAGGAATCTAATGATGTGAAAATTTCTATGTTTCGAGAAGTGGGCCCGTGACTCTAGTTTTGCTAATTTTGGTGTTTTTCGATTGTTTTCGTTTGGGCTTTATTCCCTTAGCATATTGTGACGTATCCATTCTGATTTTTGATAGATTCGACGCTCATGGAGGCCGATTTGAGGGGCAAAGACATTGCGAGCTATAGATTTGGCCGGTTCGAGGTGTGTAATGATTGTAAATGATGCTCTGAGGGTTTGAAACCCCGAATTGCACATCCTAGTGCTATATTGAGGTGAGATACATACTTGATGATGAGCGTGGGGTCGTGCACTATTGGAGTTTATGACTTGGTCTGTCACAGTTGATGATTTTACCGTATATTTGACTAAACTTTATCTGCTTTTATCATGTTTTGACTTATTACTTAAACTCAGTCCCGTTATTTTCCACTTATTTACTACTCAGGCATTTTTACTCAATTTTGAGACTTAAATGATATTTTCGTTTGAGAAATAACATTTTACTATTTCCCGAGGGGCTTGTGATGATTTTTGGACTGAGTAAGGCCGAGGTCCTAGTTGTGAGGATACATTGGTACTGATATGAGGCCGAGGGCCTGAGATACATATATACGCCATGAAGTGGCTTGATTGACATGAGGCCGATGGCTAGGTTTGATGGTAGGGGTAGGCATCAGTCGGTTCAATTCGGTTTTGAATATTATCGATTTTGCCTATCGGTTATCGGTGCACAAATATCATAACCCGATAACCAAACTGATAAGATATTGGTTATCGGTTATCAATCATTATCGGTTCGGTTATCGGTTTATCCGATAAGATAAAAAGACTAAAACAATTTTGCAATATATAAAAATGCCGAGTTCTCAATTATCATGAGCCAGAAGTCAAGAAATAGATCAGATTTTCGTTGACTTTGACAACTTTCTAATGCATAAATATAGGATTACAAAGGTGGAATGGAATATGATTGTATTGTTAATAAAACGTGGTCTTGTATCCTTAATAACAGTTAAACATAAGTTTACTGGTTAGGATTCTTAATATTCCAAAAAGAGAAACACTTGTTAAAATTATAAGTGGATAATGCAACGACACCATTTATACTTTTCTTATCAAAGCCCATTTTATTTCTCATGAAACAGAATCTCTAAAAATGTGTAAAGACTAGACAAATTATTATAACAAGATCTTAAACAACAACAATGCGCACACACACAACATAACCCCCCAAAAAACAATTTCAAACAAACTAACAAAAAGATAAGATGAAGCAACTAAAAATTTACACGTCGGCCTGAGTCTTGACGGGCTGACTAGTGAGGGTGTGATGCGACTGACGAGTGACACCAGCCAGAGCCTTGTTGGGATGACTAGTGACTGGTGAGGGCGCGAGCCGTGAGGTGAAGAACTGGTGAGGGCATGAGTCATGATGAGGCGGAAAACTGGTGATGTTAGGCCATAGGGGTGCGGCAGAAAAATTGAGAAACTGAGAAAGAGAAACTGACTTACTTAGAATTGAGAAAGAATAGGAAAAAACCAATTATGAAACCCTAGTATAGTATGTATATACTTAAGGGTCAACTAATAAATTAGTTAAATCTTATTGGGTTATCGGTTTTTACCCAATAACAAAATTGCAAACCGAGCACAAACTGATAACCCAATAAAAAAAATTTAACTTGATACCAAACCCTTTAACCCAATAACCCAATAAATAATTAACGGTTTGGGATATTGATTTTACCTGATATATGCCCACCCCTATTTAATGCCATGAGATGGCTTGATATTGCGCTTGGGCCGTAAGAGGCCCCTCCCGGAGTCTGTACACCCCCAATGAGCGTGAGTAGCCATTATGATGTGAGATTAAGCCCGAAGGGCTAGCATTATTCTAAGATTGAGCTAGATGGGCTGGTACTGATCTGAGATGTTGCCCGAAGGGCGGATTCATTGATATTGTGCCCAAGGGGCGAACTTCTATTTGTTTACTTACCTATCAATTACTTGTTTTACTTGTTGAAAAGGGATTTTTACTTGACTCTTCACTGTTTTACTATTTTAAGTGATTCTTTTACTGCTTCATTATAGAATGTCGTGTGCCTTACGTGGTTTCTTACTTTCAGTCATTATTTATATTTGTTTCTCACTGGGTCGAAGTACTCACATTACTCCTTACACCATGTGTGCAGAATCAGGCATTGCTGGTTCCGTTCCTGAGTACTGATTCATCCAGTTCCAAGCGGCTTCCGGAGATTACGAGGTAGATGGTTAACATCTGCAGTCCCATGTCTCTATCTCTCTATCTTTGTTGGCCCAAGATCAGTTAAAGTTTTGAAGAATGACAAATGAACTCAGTGAATGATCAGGTTCATCCTAGGAGACTTAGTTGTTATCGCCCATGCACATGAGATACACGTGAAGGAGATAAGTCCTTGGGATCAAGCAACAATATCTTGATGAATATCTTCTGAACTGCTCGAAAACATTGCATATAGGATGAGGAGCTGAAGTCTCCTTATGAAAAGAGAATTACATTCAGATCAAGAATTGGATAAAGAGTTAGAGTTGTTCTTGGACTCGAATTGATAAAGGATCCACAATTCGAGTTCTTATCAAACTCTGATTACTAACTCTATAAATAATAACGATTGTTCTCTTTTACAGGTAATTGCACATAAAATGAAGTTAAACCAAATTGAGAGCAAAAGATCTAGGCGATTTTTGCAAGCAATATGTGTATGATACAAGTGTGCAAATCTGAAGCTACAAAAACTAAGTTTGAAGAACCAATTCCATTGTGTCTTTCTTTATTTCTAGTTCAATTGTAGTAGGTGTTTTAACATTGTACCTTTGCAGCTTTCTTAGAAGAAATTGTATTAGGTGCATTGAATATTCAAGTTAGATTAACTTGAAAGTGTCGCAACTGTTGAGGTTGTGTGCTACAATGGGATTAGATTTAATCCTTAGGTTTACAAAGAGTTTTGTAAATGTTGTTTTTAGATCATTGAGTTTAGTGGAAGTTTGGGGAAAATCCTACTGAGTAGTAGGTCATGTTTTTTTTTTACCCTTTGAGCCAGGTGTTTTCCACGTAAAAATCTATTTGTTCTTTGTTTCCGTACTTTAATTCTGCAAACGATTGTAGTTAGAACACCTAGATGAACCAGGTTCTTCTAGTGCGAAAATTAGGTACCACACAAATCACCTCCCCCCCCCCCCCGTGTGGTATTGTCGTCTAAAACATCAATTGGCATCAGAGCAGGTTATCCTTGAAGAGGCTAACACCTTAGGAAAAGATAAAAAATGCACCTGGGAACTGGGAAGGGCAATCCACTGCCAGACCTCCACTTTTCAATGGCTTGTACTACTCTTGGTGGAAGAATGATAGATCATATCATTGGGGAAGACTATGAGCTTTGGGATATAGTTATTGATGGTCCCCTAGCTACCACTAAGAAGAATGCAGAAAGAATTGATGTGCCAAAAACAAGGGCTGATTGTACTGCTGAGTATCCGATGAAATGGGAGAAAAATGCTAAAGCCAAGAAGTGGCCAGTGTGTGGTCTAGGACCAGATGAGTATAGTAGGATCCAAAGTTGTACAACTGCTAAGGAAATATGGGACACCCTATAAATGGCTCATGAAGGAACACCTCAAGTGAAAAGGTAAAGAGGAACTCTTTTGTACTCTCAATATGAGAATTTCACTATGAAGGAAGGAGAAATTATCTAGGAGATGTATACTAAATTCACCACTCTGACTAATGAGCTTGAATCTCTTGGAAGGACCATCCTTGAATAAGACAAGGTTGAAAATATTCTGACAAGAGTTCTGCCAGTCACTTGGGGAAGCAAGATCACTGCCATTAAGGAACCAAGAATATTGCTACCCTCAGGAAGGATGAACTAATCGGAAACTTAACTGCCTATGAAATGAGGAGACAAACAATGAAGATGGATACCCCCAAAAAGGAGAGAAGTTTATCTCTCAAAATCACTGAAGGAGCATCTTTGGAAGATGATGAAGTAGCCATTATCACTAGTGATTTCAAGAAGTATTTGATGAAGAAAGGGTGCTTCAAGAAGTACAAACTTCAACAAATTAAGAGCTCCGGAGAAACAAACCAATGAAGGCTGCTACAAGTGTGGTATGACTAATCACATGATCAAAAATTGTCCTTATAGGAGATTGAGTGAAAGAAAGAAAGAGCTGAAAGAAGAAACATGAAGAAGGAACATGTTCAACCAAAGAGAAACAAAGGTTCAACTAAGGCTATGGTTGCTGCTTGGGGAGAAACACCAGATGAGGGCTCTGAAGATGAAGTTGAGGAGGATCAAGCTCTAATGGCCATCGGAGAATCAGAGGATGATCAAGAGGTAAGTATTCTTCATCTCAAAGACAAGATCAAATTCATGTCTAAAAAAAAGTCTAGCTGAACTCTTAACAGACTTTATTGATGAGTCTTAGATAATTAATAATGAGAAGGAAGTTCTATCTAGGGAATCTGTGATTTTAAAAGCTAAACGTAAAAGTCTAGAGTCTAGTGCCAATGAGAGTGATAACACAAATGCTGAACTGAAGAACCAGGTTCTTGAACTTGACAATAGTGTCTTAGAACTTAGATTTGAAAATCTGAAACTGAAATTAGGAACAAGAAAGAAGATAGTTGATCACACAAATCTTACCCTAGAAGAAAATTTAGGAAAAAATGAAAGAATGAATTATATAAGAAAGATGAATTCATCAAAATCCTAAAAGAAGATCTAGGAAAGGTAAAACATGAACTAGACAGAACTTGCAAGTGGAACAAAGTATCTGATGCTCTCTCTTGGTTGCAAGAGCACCATAGTAGTAACAAAAGAGGATTTGGCTATGGAACTCACGCTCCTAAATGGGATCCAAAAAGCAAGTACCTCACTCTTCCTGAAAATAAAATCTGCACACACTGTGGCAAGACTGGCCATTACAAATATGAATGCAATGCCAAAGAGAAGGCCAGTCAAAGGAACACGTCTTTTGTTAAAGAAAAGAATAAACTGCCTAGATGGGCAAGACGGAATTTAATCCATCCCTTTGCCTATAGAAAGAGACCCAAACTAGTTTGGGTTCCTAAGACTAACCCCTGATTTCATTTTGTAGGTTCAAGTGAAAGGGAGGAGCCAAATATGGTATATGGATAGTGTCTACTCTAAACACATAATTGGGGACAAGAACCAGTTCCTTTCACTTGAGGACTTAAAATGAGGGAATGTCTCATTTGGTAATGGAAAGAAAGGTGAGATCATTGGGGTAGGTAAGGCAGGCAAGACTGATTCTCATTCCAGAGAGAATGTCTACCTGATTGATGGGTTGAAATATATCCTAATAAGTGTGTCACAACTGTGTGGCAGAGGTAACCTTGTAGCTTTTACCTCCACCAAGTGCTTTGTGATTAATCTTATCACTGACAAAATTGTTTGCAAGGAAAAAGAGTTAACAATATTTATATTGTAGATTTGTGAACTCTTTCAGAAATAAACTCACACGCTTAAGCGTGTTGGTTAATGATCCCCTCCTATGGCACAAAAGACTTGGTCATGCTAGTCTAAATCAGCTAAACAAATTAGTCTCCAAGGACTTGGTTGTAGGTTTAACTAATATCAACTTCAAGAAAGACAAAGTTTGTGAGGCATGTGCAAGGGGGAAGCAGGTAAGGTCATCCTGTATAACTAAGAAAATGGTGAGTACGCCCAAGACATTCGAACTGGTTCATATGGATCTATGTGGTCTAATGAGAACCATCAACAGAGGTGGAAAGAAATATATGATGGTGCTAGTTGATGACTATTCCAGATTCACCTGGGTTTTATTTCTAACCTCTAAATATGAAGCATTTGACATGTTTTCTGCATTTGTTAGGAAAACTCATAAACAATTAGCAAATCAACTTGCATCCATTAGGTTTGATCATGGAACTGAGTTTGAAACCCCTAAGTTTGCTGAATTTTGTGATGAAAATGGCACAGATCATATTTTTCTGCCCCTAGGACTCCACAACAAAATGGTGTAGTTGAAAGGAAAAATAGAATTCCTGAGGATATGGCCAGAACAATGTTATTATCTAGCAAATTACCTCACAATTTCTGGGCAGAGGCTGCAAACACTGCATGCTACATCATAAATAGATGCATGACCAGAACACTAGTAGAGAAGACTCCCTATGAGTTACTTAAAGGGAGAAAACCAAACATATCCCATCTTAGGGCTTTTGGTTGCATATGCTATGTGCACAATAATGGAAAAAACTCAATAGGAAAGTTTGATCCCATAAGTGATGAAGGAGTATTCTTGGGATATTATTCACATAGTAAAGCTTATAAATTTTATAATAAAAGAACTATGTGTGTAGAAGAGAGTGTGCATGTAGTATTGGATGAAACTAACATTCTTTCTGAGAGACAGGAACAAGAAGATAAAGCCATTGGACTAGTCAAATATCTGGATAAATCATCAGCTCAAGTCAAAGTGGTACCTGCAGATGGAACAGGTGATGGAATAGGTTCATCCTTACAGGGCAATTTGACATGGGGAAGAAATCTAAAAGGAAATGAAATAAACCCCTTAAAATAACCTGCTCATGAACCTGTTCCTCCTCAAATTGCCGAAACATACAGCAGAAGCCAGTTGGTTGTAAAACGTCACAAGTATCAAAGTTCTCACCACATTAAGAACATTCTCACTGATCCAACTTCTGGAGTCAAAACCAGATCAGAATTAAAGAATCTATGTGCTTTTGATGCTTTCTTATCTATTATTGAACCTAAAAATATTTATGAGGATTTGCAGTATGCGGATTGGGTAAATGCAATGCAGGATGAGCTAAACTAGTTTGAAAGAAGTCAGGTTTGGCACCTAGTTCCTAGACCCAATGAAAGATCAGTCATTGGTACCGAATGGCTCTTTAGGAACAAACTTGATGAAGATGGAACTGTCACAAGGAACAAGGCAAGATTGGTAGTCCAAGGTTATAGCCGAGAGAAAGGAATAGACTATGATGAGACATTTTCTCCAGTTTCAAGATTAGAGACAATCAGGCTTCTTATTTCCTATGCAGTATATATGGAATTCACTCTCCATCAGATGGATGTCAAAAGTGCTTTTTTAAATGGCTATCTCAAGGAGGAAGTGTTTGTGAAACAACTTCCGGGATTTGAAAGCAAGGAATGTCCTGAGCATGTGTACAAGGTGGACAAAGCACTATATGGGCTCAAACATGCCCCAAGAGCTTAGTATGAACGACTATCAAAATTCCTACTGGAGCATGGGTACAAAAGAGGTAAAATTGACAGCACTTTGTTCCTAAGGGAAAAAGGTAAAGACCTCCTTGTTGTACAAATACATGTTATAATATTTAGGGCCACTACTGATAGGTTGAGTAAAGACTTTGCAAAATTAATGGGAAGTCAGTTTGAAATGAGTATGATGGGTGAACTAAATTTCTTCATGGGCTTGCAGATCAAACAAAGTCCATATGGAACCATGATTCATGAGCAGAAGTATACAAAAATACTAATCAAGAAGTTTAAAATGGAAGACTCTAAAGAAATAGATACACCTACTACAACTGCCACTAAATTAGATGTTGATGAATCTAGTTCATCAGTTGATCAAAAGTTGTATAGCGGTATGAAATGTTCACTTTTGTATCTTACTGCCAGCAGGCCTGACATTATTTTCAGTGTAGGACTTTATGCTCATTTCCAAGCTAATCCTAAAGAGTCTCATTTGACTGCTATCAAGAGGATATTGAGATATTTGAAGGGGACTACTCAATTGTGTCTATGGTACCCTAACGGTAGTAATTTCAATCTAGTAGGTTACGTTGATGCTGACTATGCAGGTTTCCTAGTGGATAAATAAAGCACCTCAGGTATGGCTCACTTTCTTGGTTCATGTCTTGTATAATGGGCTACCAAGAAACAAAATTCAGTAGCCATATCAACTGGTGAAGCTGAGTATGTGGATGCAACTTCTTGTTGTGCTCAACTACAATGGATCAAACAACAATTAGTAGACTTTACTATTGAAGTGGGATGCATACCACTATTCTGTGATAACACTCGTGCTATAAGTATGACAAAGAACCTTCTTCATCATAAAAGGACCAAGCACATAGATGTTAGACACCACTTATTAAGAGATAACTATGAGAAAGGGTTAATCTCCATAGAATTTGTGCTACTGATAAATAAATAGTTGACATTTTCACTAAAGCACTAAGTAGAGAAAACTTTGAAAGGACCAGGTTGGAATTAGGGATGATTAAGATCACATTAAAGGTCCAGTTAAGAATTCACAATGAAAAAAAAATTGAAAAAGAAAAATAAAATTTGGTTAGGAGTTCTTAATTCAATGTAAATATATAGATCAATTCTTACTCAGTCTCATACTTTGATGTGATGACCCGGTCCGTCGTCATGTGAGTTACCATCCTGTTTTCCCCGTTATATGCTTGTACATGTTTCAATATATGTTTTTGGCGAATTTGAGTCAATTCGGATCGAGTTTGGTAGGAAATGAGATAAATATTCTCTTTGATGAAGGAATAGTTGGGAAAAGTCAACCGGATGTTGCCTTGTGAGTTAGAGGGATCGGAATTGAATTTTGATGATTCCGGTAGCTTCAGGGGATCATTTGTGGCTTAGGAGAGTGATCGGAATTGAATTTGGAGGTTCGGTGTAGAATTAGGCTTGAATTGGCGAAGTTGGAATTTTGGCGAAATCCGGTCGATGGGTGAGATTTAGATCCAGGTATCGGAATGGAATTCTGACAGTTGCAGTAGCTTTGTTAGGTGATTTTGGATATATCTGCAAAATTTCAAGTCCTTCAGACATCGTTTGGTCGGGTTTTTGATTGGATGTTGGTTTCAAAAGTTTTAGTTAAAACTTAGACTTGAATCCACCTTGATTTGATGATTTCCGTGTTTAGGGTTTTTTTTATGATTGAAACAAGTTCCTATCATATTTTTGAGTAGGTTGATGGTTTTCGTTGGGGTCCCGGGGTCCTCGTGGTGAATCCGGGGGTCCAAGCGGACCATTTTTGGAGTTGTGCACAGTCAGTTTTTGCTGTCATAATTGCATGTCATTTTTGTTTTGCTATCATAATTGCAGGTCATTTTTGTTCTCTGCGATAGCATGGGAACTCCAGCGAACGCGTAGAAGGATTTTGGGGCAGCATTTTTGTTCTCTGCGATCACAAAGATTGGTGCGATCGCATAGCTGGGCGAGTTTGTTCACCGCGATCGCAAGCTGCGTATGGCGATCGCATAGAGTCTTTTGAGGGCCAGTGGAATTAATTATATGCGATCGCAAGCCGAAGGATGCGATCGCGTAGTTCAAAATTTTTGTGCAATGCGATCGCAGGTAAGAGGTCGCGATCACATAGAGGAAATTAAGTGGTGGACAGACTTGTTAAGTAACATTTCATCCGCAAGGGTTTTCATAATTTCACCATTCGTGGGCAAGTTTTGGAGCTAGTGAATGTGGAATTAAGAGGTTTTAACCTATATTTCGATTGGAGGTAAGTTTTATGGCCTAATTACATGATTTTATCATAGAATCTTCATCTATATCACTGAAAATTGGAGGATTTAAGGTGTATCAATGGGGGATTTTTGCTCTAAACCTGGGTTATAGAAAATCACTAATTTGAATGGTCAAACGGAGTCTGATTTTAATAAACTTTATATGCACGGACTCGTGGCGAGATAAGGATTCTGAAAATGTGACTTTTGTATTTTTTAGAGAAGCGGGCCCGTTGGTCGGGTTTTGGAAACTTCGTGATTTTCGGTGTAATTCGAGTCATTTTGATTGGGTTATGTTCCTTTAGCCTATTTTGATGTATTCTTATTGGTTTTGATCAGATTTGGCCACCGAAGAGGTCGATTTGCAAGGCAAGCGCAAGGCGAGCTAGGACTTTTGCCGGTTCGAGGTGAGTGCTAGTAATAAATGACGTACTGAGGGTTTGAAACCCCGTATTTGCACTACACAGTACATATATTGAATTGGACTGCACGTCGCAGCAATATATGATATATATACATATATATATATATATAATTTGGCCACCGAAGAGGTCGATTTGCAAGGCAAGCGCAAGGCGAGCTAGGACTTTTGCCGGTTCGAGGTGAGTGCTAGTAATAAATGATGTACTGAGGGTTTGAAACCCCGTATTTGCACTACACAGTACATATATTGAATTGGAAAAGAGCATGACTATATATATATATATATATATATATATATATATATATATATATATATATATATGGATCGGACTGCACGCCGCAGTGATATATATATGGATCGGACTGCACGCCGCAGTATTATAGCGCTTGGGCTGAAGAAGCCCCTCCCGTGTCTGCACACACCCCCAGTGAGCGCAGTATATATTATTGGATCGGGCTGCGCCGCAACAGTATATCTATTATATTGGATCGGGCTCCACGCCGCAGCACTATATATATTGGGTCGGGCTGCACGCTGCAGCATTATATATACATATATATATTGAATTGGGCTGCACACCGCAACAGTATGAGTGAGGATCGGGCTGCACGTCGCAGCAGGGCTAGATTAGTGTTGGATTAGTGTTATACAGTAGTGGACTGGAATCAGACTTACCATTGTAGAGATGATTTATCTGTGCGATTATTCTTAGAACTCTTTACTGATAATACAGGTGTTCTTACTTTCAGTTATTATTTGTTATTTACTACTCACTAAGTTGGATGATACTCACCCCACTCCTTACACCTCGTGTGCAGATACAGGGATCGAGGAGGGCAGTTGAGCTTTACACTGCTATTTCTGTTACCATCTGAGGAGACATCGAGGTAGCTGCCGGCGTCCGCAGGATTCGATCTCTCCCTCCTTCTATTTATGTCTTTTGTCATTCTTCTTAGTTTTGAATTGTATAGGGTGTTTCCTTTCTGTTAGAGGCCCAGTCTTGTGACGCCGGATTCATTGGGCTGTATTTTATATATATTTCTGTTTCCGCATTTGTTGTTTCTATTATGAAAATAGGCTATTAACTCTAAATGGATCAATATTAATTAATAATTGATTGGTTATATGAAAAATGGTCGGGCTTGCTTGGCAATGTGTTGGGCGCCATCACGACCGGGTTTGGGTCGTGACAAGTTTGTATCAGAGCCTAGGTTATCAGGTCTCGCGAGTCATGAGCCAGTTTAGTAGTGTCTCACAGATCGGTACGGAGACGTCTGTACTTATCTTTGGGAGGCTGCAGAACCTTTTAGGAAAGCTTCGAATTCTTGAAATTCTTGTCGTGCGACTTTGTTGATCCGAAACTGAACTTTGATATTTTATTCTCTCGCAGATGGCGAGGACTCATCCTACAGGACGAGGCGGACGACCACCATTGCCACCTGCTAGAGGCCATGGACGCGGTCGTGGTCATGGTAGGGTTAGAGCAGCTGAGGCAGTGCCAGTTGACCCGCCAACTGTCCCCATTCCAGATCAGGCCTCCAGTTGCAGAGGTCTTAGCAACACTTTTTCAGGCACCAACTGTGCCTATTGTGATTCCGTGTCTTCAGGAGACCCTAGCTCAGATATTGACAATTTGCACAGGCCTGGCTCAGGTAGTTTCAGCCTTCACTACAACAGCTACATCCGGGTCCGGGGGTGGTCATCAGACCCCCGCAGCTCGCACTCCAGAGCAGGTAGTGCGGGGTCTTCAGACACCTGAGGGACCACCAACCCATCCAGTGGCTCCGGCTCAGCCAGTTGTTCATATTTAGGGAGACAGGGTTCCAGTGATGCCCGATGATGAGCAGCGTCGTCTTGAGAGGTTTAGCAAACTTTCTCGACAAGTGTCGTCCGAGGACGCCCAAGGTTTTCTATATTCAGTGGTACTCCGGGCGAGGACGCCCAAGGTTTTCTCGACAAGTGTCGTCGGATGCTCTGTACAGCAGGGATTCTTAAGTCGTGCGGTGTATCCTTACTACTTTCTAGTTTCAAGGAGCAGCCTTCACTTGGTGGGAGGCTTATAAGCGCCGTAGGCTGGCAGGTGCAACACCATTGACATGGCAGGAGTTCTCCACTATTTTCTTGGAGAAGTGGATACCCCGATCTCAGAGGGAGGAGTTGCGTAGGTAGTTTGAGTGGCTCTGCCAGGGGGACATGACAGTGTCAGAGTATGAGGTTAGATTTACAAAGTTAGCAAGATATGCATCATGGATGGTTCCTACTATGGGGAGAGGATCAGGCGCTTCGTGGATGGACTTATTTTTCCTATTCATATTTTGATGACTCAAGAGAGGGTCCTGAGTCATTTATTTGAGGATGTTGTTGATATAGCTCGCGATATTAAGACAGACCGTCGTCGAGAGCGAGAGGAGAGGGTGGCTAAGAGGCCTCGGGGATTAGCTAGTTCTAGTGGTACTCATCCCCAACCCCCAGCACCTGGGAGTTGCTTTGAAGGTGGGGAGTTTGGGTATATCTGTAGAGAGTGTCCCCGTCTTGTATCCAGGCCATATCAGCAGAAGCGACAACCCTCATCTTCTGGTCCATCTACTTCAGCACCCGCCCCGCCAGTTAGGGGTGAGGGTCAGGCAGCAAGGGGTCGCCTTCGAGGGGGAGGCCGATCAGGTGGTCAGGCTCGTTGCTATGCTCTTCAGGGCCGTTCTGATGCAGTCGCTTCAGACGTTGTTATTACAGGTATTATTTCAGTCTGCCACAGAGATGCCTCGGTTTTGTTCGATCCCGGTTCCACTTATTCTTATGTATCTTCATAATTTGCTCCTTATTTGGGCACGACCCGAGGGTATCTTGCGTTTCCCGTGCATGTATCTACCCCGTTGGGCGATACCATTGTTGTGGACCATGTGTATCGGTCCTGTCTTGTCACTATTAAGGGTCTAGAGACCCGAGTAGACCTGTTGCTATTAAGAATGATCAATTTTGATGTTATCTTGGGCATGGACTGGCTATCTCTGTGTCATGCTGTTCTAGACTATCATGCCAAGATAGTCACATTGGCTATGCCGGGTATTCCGAGGATCGAGTTGCGAGGCATGACTGATTATGTACCCAGCAGAGTAATATCTTTCCTCAAGGCCCAACGGATGGTTGGGAAGGGATGTCTTTCATATTTGGCATTTGTGCGGGACGTCGGAGCTGAGACTCCCAGTATTGATTCTATTCCCATTGTGCGGGATTTTCCCGATATGTTTCCCTCAGACCTGCCGGGCATGCCGTCGGACAAGGATATTGACTTTGGGATTGACTTCTTGCCAGGCACTCAACCTATTTCTATTCCTCCTTATCGTATGGCACCAGCTGAGTTGAAAGAATTGAAGGACCAGCTTTAGGAACTCCTAGATAAGGGGTTCATTCGGCCGAGTGTGTCACCGTGGGGTGCACCGGTCTTGTTTGTTAAGAAAAAAGATGGCTCAATGAGGATGTGTATTGACTATAGGCATCTGAACAAAGTAACAGTGAAGAACAAGTATCCTCTGCTCGCATTGATGATTTGTTTGATCAGCTCTAGGGAGCTAGGATATTCTCGAAGATTGATCTTCGTTCCGGCTATCACCAGCTGAAGATTAGAGATTATGATATTGTGAAGACAGCCTTCAGGATGAGATATGGGCACTATGAGTTTCTTGTGAGGTCTTTTGTGCTGACCAATGCCCCAGCCGCGTTCATGCATTTGATGAACAGTGTGTTCTAGCCATATTTGGACTCCTTCATGATCGTGTTAATAGATGATATCCTGGTGTACTCTCGTAGCCAGGAGGAGCATGATCAGCATCTGAGAGTTGTATTACAGAGGTTGTGGGAGGAGAAGTTATATGCCAGGTTCTCCAAGTGTGAGTTCTGGCTTGAGTCTGTGGCTTTCTTGGGGCACGTGGTGTCCAGTGATGGTATTCAGGTGGATCCTAAGAAGATAGAGGCGGTGTAGAGTTGGCCTAGACCGACCTCAGCTACTTAGATTAGTAGTTTTCTGGGATTAGCAGGGTATTATCGCCGATTTTTTCGGGGATTCTCTTCTATTGCTTCACCCTTGACTAGGTTGACTTAGGAGGGTGCTCTATTTGTGTGGTCCGAAGAGTGTGAGGAGAACTTTCAGAAGCTCAAGACAGCATTGACCACAGCACCAGTCTTGATATTGCCGTCAGCTTCAGATTCTTATACTGTGTATTGTGATGCCTCGAGAGTTGGCATTGGATGTGTGTTGATGCAGGAGGGTAGAGTTATTGCTTATGCTTCTTGCCAGTTGTAGCCCTATGAAAAGAACTACCCTGTGCACGATTTGGAGTTAGCAGCCATTGTTCACGCTCTGATGATTTGGAGACATTACTTATATGGTGTTTCTTGTGAGGTGTATACCGATCATCGCAGCCTTCAGCATCTGTTTAAAAAGAAGGACCTTAACTTGATACAACGGAGGTGGCTGGAGTTGCTTAAGGATTGTGACATTGCTATACTGTATCATCCGGGGAAGGCCAATGTTGTGGCCGATGCTTTGAGCCGAAAGGCGATCAGTATGGGCAGCTTAGCTTATATTCCAGTTGGGGAGAGGCCCTTTGCATTTAATGTACAGGCGTTGGACAATCGGCTAGTGAGGTTTGATATTTCTAAGCTGAGTCGAGTGTTGGCTTGTGTTGTTTCTCGATCCTCTTTATATGATCGCATTAGAGAGCGTCAGTATGATGATCCACATTTGCTTGTCCTTAAGGACAGAGTTCTACACGGTGATGCCAGAGATGTGACTATTGATAGTGATGGTGTTATGAGGATGCAGGGCCGGATCTGTATGCCCAATGTAGATGGCCTTCGAGAGTTGATATTAGAGGAGGCTCACAGCTCGCGGTATTCCATTCATCCGGGTGCCGCGAAGATGTACCAGGACTTAAGGCAGCATTACTGGTGGAGGAATATGATGAAGGATATTGTTAGTCATGTAGCAGATATCTCAAACGCCATCAAGTCAAGTATGAGCATCAAAGACCGGGTGGTGTTCTTCAGCGTATGGTTATTCCTGAGTGGAAATGGGAGCAGATTACCATGGTTTTGTGAGTGGTCTCCCTCAGACTTTGAGGAAGTTTGATTCAGTGTGGGTGATTGTTGATCGGCTGACCAAATCCACACACTTCACTCTAGTATGTACTACTTATTCATCGGAGCGATTTGTAGTAATCTTTATTCGGGAGATTGTCAGATTGCATGGGGTTCCAGTGTCTATCATATCAGATAGAGGTACTTAGTTCACTTCTCAATTCTGGAGAGCATTTCAGCGGGAGCTGGTTACGCAGGTAGAGTTGAGCACAGCATTTCAACCTCAGACAGACGGACAGTCTGAGCGCACTATTCAGATCTTGGAGGATATCTTGCGTGCTTGTGTGATCGATTATGGAGGTTCATGGGATGAGTTTTTTCCACTTGCAGAGTTTGCCTACAACAACAGTTATCAGTCGAGTATTCTGATGGCCTCGTATGAGGCGTTGTATGGTAGACGATGTAGATCTCCTGTGGGATGGTATGAGCCTGGCGAGGCTAGATTGATAGGGACTAAGTTAGTTCAGGATGCTTTGGAGAGGGTGAAGTTGATCCAGGAGAGGCTTCGCATAGCACAATCACGCCATAAGGGTTATGCAGACTGTAAGGTTCGAGATGTGTCTTTCATGGTTGGTGATAGAGTATTGTTGAAGGTTTCACCCATGAAGGGTGTTATGCGGTTTGGAAAGAAGGGGAAACTGAGTCCTAGGTTCATTGGTCCTTTTGAGATACTTAGGAGGATTGGGGAGGTGGCATATGAGCTGGCTTTGCCACCCAGCTTGTCCAATGTTCATCTGGTATTCCCTATGCCTATGCTCCAGAAGTATATCGGGGATCCATCTCATGTGTTGGACTTCAGTACGATTCAGCTTGATGGTGATCTATCTTATGATGTGGAGCCGGTGGCTATTCTGGGTAGACAAGTTCGAAAGTTGAGGTCCAAGGACATCACTTCAGTTAAGGTGGAGTGGAGAGGCCGGCCCGTAGAGGAGGCTACTTGGGAGGTCGAGTAGAAGATGCGAAGAAGATATCCACACTTATTTGAGACTCCAGGTATGTTTCTTTATCCGCTCGAGGACGGGCGTTTACTTATGTTGGGGAGAATGTGATGACCCGGTCCGTCATCATGTGAGTTACCGTCCCGTCTTCCCTGTTATATGCTTGTTCATGTTTCCATATATGTGTTTGGAAAATTTGAGTCAATCCGGATCGAGTTTGGTAGGAAATGAGACAAATAGTCTCTTTGATGAATGAATAGTTGGGAAAAGTCAACCGGATGTTGACTTGTGAGTTAGAGGGCTCGGAATCGAATTCTAATGATTCGGGTATCTTTGGGGGATCATTTATGGATTAAGAGAGTGATCGGAATTGAATTTGGAGGTTCTGTGTAGAATTAGGCTTGAATTGGCGAAGTTGGAATTTTGGCGAAATCTGGTTGATGGGTGAGATTTTGATCCCTGCGTCGGAATGGAATTCTGACAGTTGCAGTAGGTTCATTAGGTGATTTTGGATATGTCTGCAAAATTTCAGGTCATTCGGACATTGTTTGGTCGGGTTTTTGATTGGATGTTGGTTTCGGAAGTTTTAGTTGAAACTTAGGCTTGAATCTGCCTTGATTTGATGATTTTCGTGTTTAAGGGTGTGTTTTTACGATTGGAACAAGTTTGTGTCGTATTTTGGAGTAGGTTGGTGGTTTTCGTTGGGGTCCCAAGGGCCTCGGGGTGAATCCGAGGGTTCAAACGGACCATTTTTGGAGTTGTGCACAGTCAATTTTTGCTGTCAAAATTGCAGGTCATTTTTGTTCTCTGTGATTGCATGGGAACTCCTGCGATCGCGTAGAAGGATTTTGGGAGGCAGCATTTTTGTTCTCTGCGATCGCAAAGATTGGTGCGATTGCATAGCTGGATGAGTTTATTCACTGCGATCGCAGGCTGTGTAACGCGATCGCATAGAGTCTTTTGAGGGCCAGTGGAATTAATTATATGCGATCGCAAGCCGAAGGATGCGATCGCATATTTCCAGATTTTTGTGCAATGCGATCGCAGGTGAGAGGTCGCGATCGCATAGAAGAAATTAAGTGGCGGATAGACCTGTTAAGTAACATTTCATCCGCGAGGGTTTTCTTAATTTCACCATTTGTTGGCAAGTTTTGGATCTAGGGAGCGTGGAATTAAGAGGTTTTCACCTATATTTCGATTGGAGGTAAGTTTTATGGCCTAATTACAAGATTTTATCCTAGAATCTTCATCTACATCATTGAAAATTGGAGGATTTAAGGTGTATCAATGGGGGATTTTTGCTCTAAGCCTGGGTTATAGAAAATCACTAATTTGAATGGGCAAACGGAGTCTGATATTGATAAACTTTATATGCACGGGCTCGTGGACAGATAAGGATTTTGAAAATACGACTTTCGTATTTTTTCGAGAAGCGGGCCGGGGTGTCGGGTTTTGGCAACTTCATAATTTTCGGTGTAATTCGAGTCATTTTGATTGGGTTATGTTCCTTTAGCCTATTTTGGTGTATTCTTATTGGTTTTGATCAGATTTGGCATCCGAGTAGGTCGATTTGCGAGGCAAGCACAACGCGAGCAAGGAATTTTGTCGGTTCAAAGTGAGTGGTAGTAATAAATGATGTAATTAGGGTTTGAAACCCCGTATTTGCACTACACAAGGCTATGTTGGGATGAAACACGCGTTATGTGATGACCGTGGTGGCATTGTGATTGGGCATCTGGACTTGGTCCTTTCCGATTAATAGTTTACAGTGCACATTGATTGAGATTGAGCTTATACCTATATAATTGGGCTAGTTGCCATGTTTGGGGCCTTGTGCCGATCTGTAGAATATTAGGGAAGCCTGTGGACTAAATGACCTCTATACTATGTTGAACACATACTCTCAGCCGTATTCGTAGTTGTATAGAATTACATGCACCAGTACTAGATGTGTACTCTAAGTGAGAATACCTAGGGTTGAATACCCTATTCTAGCTGAGTGTGCCCGAGATGCCGATTCTATATTGACTGAGAGGGGTGGAGGACCCATTGTGAGGTATTGATATATATACCGGATCGGGCTGTATGCTGCAACAGTATATACATATACATATATTGTATCGGACTGCACGCTGTAGTAATATATATACATATACATATACATATATATATATATATATATATATATATATATATATATATATATATATATATATATATATATATATATATATATATATATATATATATATATATATATATATATATATATGTGGATTAGACTGCACGCCAGAATAATATATATGTGGATCGGACTACACGCCACAATATTATAGCGCTTGGGCTGAGGGAGCCCCTCCGGAGTCTGCACAGACCCCCAGTGAGCGCATTATATATTATTGGATCAGGCTGCGCGCCGCAACAGTATATCTATTATATTGGATCGGGCTGCATGCCGCAGCACTATATATATTGGATCGGGCTGCACGCCGTATCATTATATATACATATATATATTGGATCGGGCTGCACGCCGCAGCAGTATGAGTGAGGAATAGGCTACACGCCGCATCAGGGCTAGATTAGTGTTGGATCAGTGTGAGACAGTAGTGGACTGGAACTGGACTTACCATTGTAGAGATGATTTACCTGTACATTTATTCTTAGAACTGTTTAGTGATATTATTGGTGTTCTTACTTTCAGTTATTATTTTTTATTTACTACTCACTGAGTTGGATGATACTCACCCCACTCCATGCACCTTGTGTGCAGATATAGGGATCTAGGAGGGAAGTTGAGCTTTACACTGCTGCTATTTCTATTACCAGCTAAGGAAACATCGAGGTAGCTGCCGGCGTCCGCAGGACCCGATCTCTCCCTCCTTCTTTTTATGTCTTTGGTCATTCTACTTAGATTTGGATTGTATATGGTGTTTCCATTGAACATTCTGTTAGAGGCTCAGGCTTGTGATGCCAGATTTATTGGGCTGTATTTTATATATATTTCTTTTTCCGCATTTGTTGTTTCTATTATGAAAACAAGTGATTAACTCTAAATGGATCAGTATTAATTAATAATTGACTGGTTATCTGGAAATTGGTCGGGCTTGCCTAGCAATGTGTTGGGCGCTATCACGATCGGGATTTGGGTCATGACATTTGATTAGTATACTCCTCTGACATGTGTTTGTATCAATCCTTAATCTCTTACAAAGTTTTTATACTCCGACATTTGAGGCATGATCAAGAGAAGTTTTACTTGAAGAACCTAGTTCATCAGTATGCTCATAAGAAAGTTCAGGTATGTTTCTATACTTTGCACAATTAGAAAGACAAAATTATCAATCATGAGTAGAAGTCCTAATTACACCAAACTTTTAGAAATTCTAACCGTTAAGCATTGAACTAGTTGTTGTCACGACCCCAAAACCCGGTCTTGATGGCGCCCAACACACTGCTAGGCCAGCCCGACCAAATCAACTGAAACACGGAGTTATCAGCTCACACTTTTCCCTTTTTTAAGCGTAAACAGCGATAAAAAAATAAGGATAAAATCAAACACACCGGGATTAGACATCCTAAAACCAATATAACCTCCCACCGAATCAGGAGTCATAAGTCATGAGCCTCTACCAAAATTTATAAGTCGTGATAGTGTATACAATTGTGCACAAGTGTGGAATAGACTAAGCAAAATAAGGATAAACTGGAGAGTAGGGTCCTGCGGACGCTGGCAGCTACCTCGACTGTCCAAATGCAACTCCTGAGCAGCCATAGAATCAGCTCTGCTGCTCTGCTGTGATGTACCTGTATCTGCACACAAGGTGCAGGGAGTCGAGTGGGAGTACTTCCAACTCAGCTGTAATAAAAGTAAATAAGACAGAGGAAAAGAAAACCACACAAAGCACTATCTCATGCTACATAGTACAGAACCGTCTTTAAACTACAATACTCTATCGTTTTATTCCTTTTCAGCATATGCGAGTAGATTACTTAGAATTCTCTTTTTAACGTCTTTTACTTTCATTATGACAGCTCAATACCTAGTACAACGTCAGACAGTGCAAGTCTGCACACAAATCAGCCCCTTGGGCTCAGCACTCCTTAACAGTTTCCACCAGGGGATCTGGTCAATAAGGCAAATAATGCATGTATGCCAGTAATGTATGAGTGGTAAATGTTATGCCACATAGTACAAGTAAACCAATGTATGTATGCTATGCAATGCATATGATGCTGTGGCGTACAGCCCGATCCATGCAAAGGCGCCCGCGCTCACTGTGGGGGTTCAGACTCCGGAGAGGCTCCTACAGCCCAAGCGCAATATCAATATCACTCCTGGTGTTGCGCGCACCCTGATCCAGATACTACTGCGGCGTGCAGTCCGATCCACGCAATGTATATGCATATGCTCACATATCACTCGAGGCTTGAAAGCCTCCTCACATAAACCGTCATGCCTCACATATGGCCCTCGGCCCCAATCAGTCCAATGAGTAATCAAAAAGCCCTTCGGGCAACAGTATCATATTAACTCACAGCTAAAAAGGTCATCAAGACCATGTTCAAGTTTTTCAAATCTTATAAAATGCGGAGTAGCAAAACACCATTTAAAAACTTTAGATTAAGATAAAAAAATATGCACAATATTATCAAGACAGTATACTAATCCCTGAAGGATTCAGATAATCGGCATGAAGCCCAACACATGATAATCAGTCCAATTCCTGATAATTAACATCTTTACTAGGGTGTCAATTCAATTTCAATCAATTAGGTATTATTATTTATTAAGCGGGACGGACCAAGTCACAATCCTCAATGATGGTCTACCCCACGCCCGTTATCCGGCGTGAGAGTCACCTCAATACAACACTAGGATGTGCAAGTGCGGGGTTTACTAACCCTCAGGACATCATTTACAAGTATTACCCACCTTGATCCGACGAAAACTCAAGCCCGCATCGCCTGAGCTCCTCGAACCGGCATCCACGCACGTCAAAACTGGCCAAAATTAGTACAAATATATCAAACTAGGCTAATGTAACATTACCCAATCGAAACAACTCGAATTACACCAAAACCCACAAAGTTGCCAAAACCTGACTTTTGGTACGCTGCTCGAAAAATTACGATAGTTACATTTTTGGATTCCTTATCTCAATACGAGTCCATACATATAAAGTTTATCGAAATCGGACTCCGTTTGCCCATTCAAATCGATGATTTACCATAACCCAGGCTTAGGGAAAAAATCCCCCATTAATCTTCCCATTTACAGTGAAATAATTGAAGATTCTACTAGAAAATCACGTATTTAGACCATAGAACTTACCTCCAATGTTTACCCGGTGAAATCCCCTTCAATTCCCGTCACATTGCTATCTAAGAACTCAAAAATGGAGGTTTTGTGTAAATGGGTCGCGGATGAAATGTTCTAAACTTAACCTTCCTGTCAGACATTTTAACACTATGCGATGGCAGCCCTTGGCATGCGATCGCAGTGAATTAATTTTTCCTGGGTTCAAAAATACTCTATGCGATCGTAGCCTTTGGCAAGCGATCGTGATGTACAAAATTTTGGGCGACTGACTTTCCTTCTACGCGATCACGTGAACTCAACCGCGATCGCGATGACCAACTTTACAGTTCTACACGATCGCGACACATACTACATGATCGCATTGCTTCCAGTTTTAACCTTACGCGATCGCCTACCGACCCTCGTGATTGCGATGCACCCAAACTTCACCATACGCGATCGCGACTGGCTCCTCGCAATCGCGAAGAGCAAAATCCCTCAGGTCTTCAATACACTATGTGATCGCACGGCCAAGTACGCGATCGCGATGTGTAAATTACCTGCAATATTAATGCAGCAGATCAGTTGTGTTTCTTTGGCACAAAGTGGTCCGTTTGGACCTCCGGATTCATCCCGAGGCCCCCGGGACCCCAACGAAAACCACCAACCTACTCCAAAACACGATACGAACTTGTTCCAATCATAAAAATACACCCTTAAACACGGAAATCATCGAATCAAAGCGAATTCAAGCCTAAGTTTCATCTAAAACTTCTGAAACCAACATCTAATCAAAAACCCGACCAAACGATGTTCGAATGACCTGAAAATTTGCAGGAATATCCAAAATCACCTAACGGAGCTACTGCAACTGTCGAAATTCCATTCCGACTACCGAATCAAAATCTCACCTACCGTTCGGATTTCGCCAAAATTCAACCTTAGCCAATTCAAGCCTAAAACTAAACCGTACCTCTAAGTTAGATTGTGATCGCTCTCCTAAGCCACAAATGACCTCCCGGAGCTGACCGAATCATCAGAATTCGATTCTCTGAGCTCTCTAACTCACAAGTCAACATCCGGTTGACTTTTCCCAACTATTCCTTCTTCTAAGAGACTATTTGTCTCAATTCCAACCAAACTCAATCCGAATTGACTCAAACTCACCAAACATACATATTGATACATGAACAAGCATATAACAGGGAAAATGGGGTGATAACTCACATGATGACGGGCCGGGTCATCACATTCTCCCCAACGTAAGCAAACGCTCATCCTCGAGCGGACCAAGAGGTTTACTAGAAGTAACCCAATAGCTGAATGACCTTATCAAGCATATATTCGGGGCGATCCCATGTCACCCTATCTCACATAAGTCCGGTACACACTATAGCTGGAATTTCACAGCTCATCCGAACCATAGACCATATTGCTTTTTCCGAAATAACATACCCATCCTAATCTCATGCCTATACTCAGGATACACCCGATCCAACTGTAATAGCCCATACTCGCCACTCCGGGTGAGATCATATGATGTATCAACAACCCCAATCACTCGAGACGATGGTCTCTAATCACAACAATTGGCCACAATAACCAAATACTAGCAGAAAAACCTTTCTCATTAGATAAAGTCTTATTCCAACACCTTCATATCCTACCCACGGCAACCGAGCACGCGATATATCGAATCCGTCTCTTAGGTAACCCATTCATGAATCCATTTCCCTTTTAACTGATACCACAACATATTTCGCAGCCAAATCTCGATATTACCTTTCTAACCAACTGAAATCACATATTCTCGCACTTATTAATAACTCCAATGATCATTTTGGTTATAAAACACCGCACTGGTGATATGACACCTCAACACCGGCCTAAGCCGCGACGAGCACAACACAGGATCCAATAAGAAACGTCTGAACATACTCAAATCATGACAACTGACTCCAACAACAGAGCTGTAATTCAATTCCTCTGTACCATCATAACATAGAACAAAGATCCCGTCTCATATCATAGGAATAGAGTACATGAATCCTTCTCAAAAGGTCATAACATCACGTGGCCTTGCCACGACTCATGATTCTATCCATACACTATTACTCATGAAGCACCTCGAGTCACCATGCTCAGAACGGCCAGCCACGCACAGATCTAGGTCTGAACCCAAGCGATCAATCTCACCCACGGTGAAACAATTAATATGTGCTATCAAATCCTTAAAGGACACAATCGATGTGCTATTCGCCGAGCGATACCCAATACGGACATTTCCTCATAGGCCGGGAAGTATTGTATACAAGGAAACATATAACTAAGTCTATTTTCACATTACACTGTTGCGGCGTGCAACCCGCTCCAATGACATACCCGTGGCGGCGTGCCTCCCGATCCAGATACCATACCTGTAACGGCGTGCCACCGGATCCTGATACCATACATGTGGCGGCATGCCACCCAATCCAGATACTATACCTGTGGCGGCGTGCCACCCGACCCACGCATCAATCTAGCAAAAGGGAACACACGTCGGGTTAGGTTGCTCATTACAACAAACATATATAGCCTCAAGCTCGGCCACATAAAATGCATCCGACAAAGTTCCTCAATACCGGAACTGAATCAATGGTAGATACCTCTACACTGACATCCGCCACAAAGGCCCAATTGACAAAGCAATACCTACCAGCCGTCCACTGGTCCTAGGGTACATCTACCCTGCTGGAGCATGATCTGATACGCTCTGCCACGCAGTTGTGACATTTCTCTGATATAGTCCATATCACATCAGTCTAGACAACATGATTTATGACAACCAGTCTGCAATCATATATCATTATTCAAATTCATCATATCAAGTAACAAGAGAGCCACTAGTGCTTCCAATTTCCAACAACCGCTAAACGGTGCAGATACACACGATATACCACCACTGCATAGGCGAATTACGAGAACTTCTAGTCTCCAACACATATATAACACATGAATCACTACGCCTGATTCCACACTCCACCGTATGAATACATAACACACATCAAGCATCCATTCATACCACGATAGCCATCCAGAAATTTCTCTATGGCAACAACTCAATTATCACCGTCAATCCAACAAGAGGATACCACAATACCACTAGATATTATCAGTTTACATTACCTTGCCCTTTTGACCATATACTCTGCCAAATCACTAGAATAGCAGTACCATTTTCCTTAATCACCAGAAAGATTGATTCTCAGATTATCTGCAGCTGCCCACGCTGCTTGAGAATTTTAATGACTTCCCATATGGAAGAAAAATCATTACACATTCCCTGTTTCGCATACCGACAGGAAATTTATTCATTTTCAAACCATGGTAAAACACATCACAAACTCCTTCTCCCAATGGCATCGCATAAGTTGAACTGCCATGACTGAGTCCTTTTACCCACATCGAGCTACGCAACTACCAGCACTTAAAAGCTTTGTTGCACCATATTTGCAAGACTCATTACCTCGAACACATATCAGGAGTTAATCGTAACCTTATCATACTATTTCAGTTTATTAACAAGTTGTTCCATTTACCCAATTCCTTTCTGATCCATCTTTAATTTAATATTAGCCCTTACTGTAGCTCCACAATACTTCAACTCAAGTTATCACACGTGACTCATACATAAGAACACACGGTCTAAGACCCATAGGCCACTGAATACTCTCTCAATGTTTCCGAGAAGTACCACATTCTACAATAATTTATTTTGAAGAACTTCCTGCAATCTTAAATTTGTTATCATTACCTTCCAAGACGGATACATAGAATCCCATCATTCACATAATATAACACAAGTCTTGATCTCTTCTAATGAAACCGCCGTCTTTAGCCACATACACAATCTTAAGACACCGTACTGTTACAAGCAAAATCTTAAACACCGCAAAACCATTCTCGAGCATCATGCACCCTTATTCAGCTGTAGTTCAACTGTCTTATTGAATAGAACCACTCGTGCCTTGTTAGAACTCTGACACCGCAGAACATGATTACATACAGATACAATTAGCTATCTTTCTTTTCTATACACCGAACATTCTTTACCAGCAGCAGTTCAAAACATCCTAGTATTTCTTCACATCTACAAAGTACAATAACCTTTGTCAGAATTTTCCGAACATACTTAGAGACAGAACCAACATAGCACACAATAGTGCAATCAGTTAATCAATAACTACCTCCCCAACTTGGCTCGAAGCCATACATCAAAGCACTTTTAGCCACTCATAGTATTCTTACTCAAATGATGGCACAATGTTATAGTGAATCAAGTCATTTACAAGCCTTGATAGAGACTCGAATCATCATAGACCTTAACTCTTCTGCAATTCTTGCATTTATACACACACCACAGTTAAGCCTAATCTTTTTGTGACAGAAATCTTTCTAAGTCCCAAATTTTTCAAAAATTTCGACAGAGTTTCTTTTGTAATTTGGCCTATCCACCTGCCAGAGTATCACCAAAACCATCCTAACAATACATCAGCAATTTGACAAGACATCACAATGCACATAGCACAACACATTCGATCTTTCTGAGTCTGAACTCATACTACCACACGTAATGCACTTTACCTTTCCACTAAGAGACATGAACATACTCACCATGCCTATAGCTAGGGGCTACCCAACGGATCACTGTAAGAGTCTAACACCTAATAGCTCATCCACTATCAAGATGCCATTTCCACAATTTGGGGCAATACTTGTCATATAAATTTCATAATACCAGCTTATAGAATCAGCACCTTGGTGCTCAAGCCATAGACAAAGATCTAGCCTCAAGTCCTCCCGACTGGCCCAACATAAACTCATAGAGATCATATCTCGCCCCTCAATCGGGGAGTCAATAGCCATCAAGGCAATTATATTACTGAGTGCTCAAGTGCGCATGCAGACGTGTGTAAGGAATTTCAAGAATTATATATCAAGCTGAATCAAGTATGCACGATAAGAATTTCAAGATTGTGAAGTGTTTCCTAAAAGGTTTGCAGCCTCCCGAGGATAAGCATAGGCATCCCCGTACGGATCCACGAGACTCTACCAACCGGCTCAAGACTCATGAGGCCTAGTAACCTAGGCTCTGATACCAAACTTGTCACGACCCCAAAACCCAATCGTGATGGCGCCCAGCATACTGCTAGGCCAGCACGACCAAATCAACTGAAACACGGAGTTATCAGCTTACACTTTTCCCTTTTTCAAGCATAAACATTGATAGAAAAATAAGGATAAAATCCAACACACCGGGATTAGACATCCCAAAACCAATATAACCTCCCACCGAATTAGGAGTCATAAGTCATGAGCCTCTACCAGAATTTATAAGCCGTGATAGTGTATACAACTGTGCACAAGTGTGGAATAGACGAAACAAAATAAGGATAAAATGGAGAGTCAGGTCGTGCGGACGCTGGCAGCTACCTCGATTGTCCAAATGGAACTCCCGAGCAGCCATAGAATCAGCTCTGCTGTGATGTACCTGAATCTACACACAAGGTACCGGGAGTCGAGTGTGAGTACTTCCAACTCAGCGGTAATAAAAGTAAATAAGACTGAGGAAAAGAAAACCACACAAAGCACTATCTCATGCTACATAGTATAGAACTATCTTTAAACTACAATACTCTATCGTTTTATTCCTTTTCAGCATATGCGAGTAGATTACTTAGAATTCTCTTTTTAACATCTTTTCCTTTCATTATGACAGCTCAATACCTGGTACAACCTCAGACAGTGCAAGTCTGCACACAAATCAGCCCCTTGGGCTCAGCACTCCTTAACAGTTTCCACCAGGGGATCTGGTCAATAAGGCAAATAATTCATGTAGTAATGTATGAGTACTAAATGTTATGGCACGTAGTACAAGTAAACCAATGTATGTATGCCATGCAATGCATATGATGTTGTGGCGTACAGCCCGATCCATGCAAAGGCGCCCACGCTCACTATGGGGGTTCAGACTCCGGAGGGGCTCCTACAGCCCAAGCGCAATATTAATATCACTCCTGCTGCGGTGCGCAGCCCGATCCATATACTACTGCAGCGTGCAGTATGATCCATGCAATGTGTATGCATATGCTCACATATCACTCGAGGCTTGAAAGCCTCCTCACATAGACCATCATGCCTCACATATGACCCTCAGCCCTAATCGGTCCAATGAGTAATCAAAAAAGCCCCTCGGGCAACAGTATCATATTAGCTCACAGCTAAAAATGTCATCAAGACCTTGTTCAAGTTTTTCAAATCTTATAAAATGCGGAGGAGCAAAACACCATTTAAAAACCTTAGATTAAGATAAAAAAAATGCACAATATTATCAAGATATTATACTAATCCCTGAAGGATTCAGATAATCGGCATGAAGCCCAACACATGATAATCAGCCAAATTCCTGATAATTAACATCTTTACTAGGGTGTCAATTCTATTTCAATAAATTAGGTATTATTATTTAATATTTATTAAGAGGGACGGACCAAGTCACAATCCCCAACGGTGCTCTACCCCAAACCCGTTATCCGGCGTGCAAGTCACCTCAATACAGCACTAGGATGTTCAAGTCCAGGATTTAATAACCCTGAGGACATCATTTACAAGTATTACCCACCTCGATCCGGCAAAAACTCAAGCCCGCATCGCCTTAGCTCCTCGAATCAGCATCCACACACGTCAAAACTGGCCAAAATTAGTACAAATATATCAAAATAAGCTAATGGAACATTGCCCAATCAAAACAACTCGAATTACACCAAAACCCACAAAGTTGCCAAAACTCGACTTTCGGTACGCTTCTCAAAAAATTACAAAAGTTACATTTTAGGATTCATTATCTCAATACGAGTCCATACATATAAAGTTTATCGAAATCGGACTCCGTTTGCCCATTCAAATCGATGATTTACCATAACCCAGGCTTAGGGCAAAAATCTCCCATTAATCTTCCCATTTATAGTGAAATAATTGAAGATTCTACAAGAAAATCACGTATTTAGACCATAGAACTTACCTCCAATGTTTACCCGGTGAAATCACCTTCAATTCCTGTCACTTTGCTCTCTAAGAACTCAAAAATGGAGGTTTTGTGTAAATGGGTCGTGGATGAAATGTTCTGAACTTAACCTTCCTGTCAGGCATTTTAACACTATGCGATCGCAGCCCTTGGCATGCGATCGCAGTGAATTAATTTTTCCTGGGCTAAAAAATACTCTATGCGATTGCAGCCTTTGGCACGCGATCGCGATGTACAAAAGTTTGGGCGACTGACTTTCCTTAGACGCGATCATGTGAACTCAACCGCGATCGCGATAACCAACTTTATAGTTCTACGCGATCGCGACACATACTACGTGATCGCATTGCTTCCAGTTTGAACCTTACGCGATCGCATACCGACCCTCGCGATCGCGATGCACCCAAACTTCACCATACGTGATCGCGACTGGCTCCTTGCGATCGCGAAGAGCAAAATCCCTCAGCTCTCCAATACACTATGCGATCGCACGGCCAGGTACGCGATCGCGATGTGTAAATTTCCTGCAATATTAATGCAGCAGATCAGCTGTGTTTCTTTGGCACAAAGTGGTCCGTTTGGACCTCCAGATTCATCCCGAGGCCCCCGGGACCCCAACGAAAATCACCAACCTACTCCGAAATACGATACAAACTTGTTCCATTCATAAAAACACACCCTTAAACACGGAAATCATCGAATCAAAGCGAATTCAAGCCTAAGTTTCATCTAAAACTTCCGAAACCAACATCTAATTAAAAATCCGACCAAACGATGTCCGAATGACCTAAAAATTTGCATAAATATCCAAAATCACATAATGGAGGTACTGCAACTGTCGAAATTCCATTCCGACTCCTGAATCAAAATCTCACCTAACTTTCGGATTTCGCCAAAATTCAACCTTAGCCAATTCAAGCCTAAAACTAAATCGGACCTCCAATTTCGATTGTCTCTCCTAAGCCACAAATGACCTCCCGGAGCTGACCGAGTCATCAGAATTCGATTTTGAGCTCTCTAACTCACAAGTCAACATCCGGTTGACTTTTCCCAACTATTATTTCTTCTAAGAGACTATTTGTCTCAATTCCAACCAAACTCTATCCGAATTGACTCAAACTCACCAAACATACATATTGAAACATGAACAAGCATATAACGGGGAAAGCGGGGTGATAACTTACATGATGACGGGCCGTGTCATCACAGTTGCATTATCCTAGGAGTCTAACCAAAACGGGAATTTTTTCCTAAAAACTAACGTCACTCATTAATCTCTAAAGATACCGGAACTCTAATTTGATTAGATTTCTAATTGACCTCTGAAAAAGTTGCCGTTACAGGATTAATCATGACCCCTCTTTAAATACACTCCAAACCTTCTCTCATTACTCATAACCGTCATTCACCTATATAATACTTCTGATAAACCCTTTTCTTCTCCAAAAGATTTCCAGAAATTATCTATCATGACTAATCCTCAAGTCAATCCTGGAACTCCCCCACCTGTTTCCTATAATACCTAATCATCAACACCTCTAGTAGAAAATCTAAGACCCAAATTTCATCAGAAAAAGATGTTAGCCAGAAAAACTGTAGCATCCAACCCTCTCAGAAAAGCCTTGAATGAGAAATTAAAGGCTAGTCAAAGAAAAGAGGTTTCATCTGAAGAATCTCACTCAAACTCTAAGTCTGAAAAGTTCATCTCTGCTAGTGAAGGAGAAAAACATGGGTTGTCTGACAATGACAAGAGTCAAAAACCCCCAGGAGAGGTAAACACCTGTTATGTATTTTCCGGAGAAGGTAGATAGTAGGTTTGTGCTTGTGGGTTCTGTCAAAAACATTGAAGGGGCTAAGACCAGTAGGAGGAGAAAAAAATAGAAACAGGAGGTTCTTGCTATATGTGGTGGTGGAGAAGAAGGTGGCTTGAAGTTAGGGGGAAGCGGATCAGGAGAAGCTGTTGAGGGACTTGCTCAGATGAGTAAGCAACAAGAAGAACTTAGTTCTTCTCAGGAGGAGACTTTCGCAGATATTTTAGAGAAAGTGGGGGCTACTTCTGATCCAAAGAAGTGTAATGCGTCTTCACAAAGAACCCCACTTACTACCAAATCCTCAAAGAAAAGCAAAGTAACATCTCCCAAGACTGCTGGTACTTTTTACCTAGGGGAAGAGCCACAATGAGTAAAGTAAGGCAAGGTGAAGCAGAACTATAGGAAGCATTAGAGAAGAGTAAGAAAAATAAGAAGGAAAAGGAAAGTAAAAGGTAGTAGAAAGTTCTAAGGATGTTGTAGAAGAGGATGAGGAGATGGACATGATCCATCAAGACAGAGGCACAACTGAAGAAGAGGTTCCAACTGTCAAACCAAAAAGAACCAAGACTCCTGCAAAGAAGTGTTCAAAATCTATGCCTGCTGAACCTTCTTTGGCTGAAAGAACAAGGTTTGCTATAAAGGGAAAACAAGTGAAAATTACTGAGGAAGAAGATGAGGAGTGGAGTGGAGGAGAAGAGAAGAAGGACTCTAAACAAGAGCAAGATCGCTTTGTTATTTTTAGCAGGAGGAAGATATTAAAGGGAAGGCTGCTAAAAGACCTGGAGGAGTCAGGCATGCTGAAGCTGGTAGATGCTTTAGCTGCATAGGGCTAGAAGGACATGGTCCTTCAGATGGATGGAAGACTAGCTAGAAGAGAGCTGATTGAATTTATGGCTAATGGTTCTGGGAAAAATGGGGTAGTAACTAGTGTCATGAAATGTGTGAAAGTGGAGTTTGATGCACCAGAGCTGGGAAGGATTCTAGACATCCCAAGTGAGGTTATGATGATTACACTAGGCAAAGGTAGCCTTGTCTAGATAATCTGCCCACAGCACTCCAAACTACCAAGAGCTTATGTGACAAAGGATGCTGAAGAGGTGTCTGAAGCACAATTTGTTCAAAAGAGTGAAATGAAGCTAGAGCATAAAGTGCTATTTGAGTTTGTGAACAAATATCCGTTACCTAGACAAGAGAGGAGTCACATTGCAAATTACATGGACCTGGTTCTCATGGGGTGTCTTGTGAGGGGTAAGCAGCTAAATTGGTCTGCTTTCATGGTCAAATTGCTGGACAGAGTCATCAATGGTTAAAAGGCTCATGAAACTCCTTATGGATTCATTCTGATAACTGTACTGGACATGCTGAACATTCCTTCGAAAAACTGGGAAATGGCCTCCAGTAAGGAGAACTTTGTAATCAAGACTCTCCAGGCATATGATTATCTTATAAGTGTTGCCTCTGTTGAACCTGGTTCATCAGTGAAAACTCCATTGAATAGCAAAGTTAGAGCTTTGATGCAAGAATATGGGACCAAAGATGCTGAGATTGCTAGGCTTCAGGCTCGTGTAGTTGAATTAGAAGAAGAAAGGAATAGGATGAAGGCAGAACTAGAAAAAGAAAAGGAAAAGAGTGAAGGGATGCTGCAAAGAATGCTCAACCTACTCCAATCCTAACCCTCCAGTTCTTCAAAGCCTTAGTCATCTTTGTCCTAGTTTTGAACCATTTCAGTTAACCCCAGTGACCCAGATTAGGGATTTTTCTTATTTTTGCTCATGGTTCATAGTTTTTATTTTCTTTTTGTGGACTGTATTGTAGAATCAGTGCCTTATCAATGACAATTTGCATTTCTCTTGTTTTGTGATGATTCTGCTCTTAATAGTTATTTTTGTCAAGTTAATTTTTGATTAACTAAAGCATGCTTTCACTTGCAGTTGCCCCAATGGCCATGAGTAATGATTAATATTCTGGGATTCATATATTTATGCAACTTTTGATGATGCCAAAAGGGAGAAGATATTGTGCTTTAAAAGAAATTATGTCTATTTTCTGAATAGTGATGTTTATGACCTAATTAAATCTGGCCCTTGATGATAAGTAAAACTTTTCAAGTGATGACATTTTAGTTGAGTTCCACTGGTTCTAAAATCAGTAAAAGTACAGAGTTTGTCATCATCAAAAAGGGGGAATCTTTTTGCCCAAGATCAGTTGAAGTTTTGAAGAATGATAAACGAACTCAGTGAGGATCGGGTTCATCCTAGGAGACACAGTTGTTATGGTCCATGCACATGAGATACACGTGAAGAAGATAAGTCCTTGGGATCAAACAACAATATCTTGATGAATATCTTCTGAACTGATCGAAAAGATTGCATATAGGATAAGGAGCTGAAGTCTCCTTATGAAAAGAGAATTACATCCGGATCAAGAATTGGATTAAGAGTTAGAGTTGTTCTTGGACTCAAATTGATAAAGGATCCACAATTCGAGTTCTCATCAAACTCTGATTACTAACTCTATAAATAATAACGATTGTTCTCTTTTACAGGTGATTGCACATAAGTTGAAGTTAAACAAAATTGAGAGCAAATGAGCTAGGCGATTTTTGCATGCAATTTGTGTGTGATACAAGTGTCAAATCTGAATCTACAAGAACTAAGTGTGAAGAACCAATTCCATTGCGTCTTTCTTTATTTCTAGTTCAATTGTTGAGGTGTTTTAACATTGTACCTTTCCAGCTTTCTTACAAGCAATTGTATTAGGTGTGTTGAGTATTCAAGTTAGAGTTAACTCTAAAGTGTAGCAACAGTTGAGGTTGTATGCTACACTGGGATTAGAGTTAATCCTTAAGTTTAAAAGAGTTTTGTAAATGCTGCTTTTTGGCTCATTGAGTTTAGTGGATGTTTGGGAAAATCCTACTGAGTAGTAGGTCGTGGTGTTTTTACCTTTTAAGCCAGGTATTTTCCATGTAAAAATCTTTGTGTTCTATATTTCTGTATTTTTAATTCCGCAAACAGTCGTAGTTAGAACACCTACAAGAACTAGGTTCTTCTAGGTACCACACAAATCACCACCCCCTCCCCCCCCCCCCGGGCCCGTGTGGTATTGATGTCTAAAACATCAATCTTTTATGTTCCCTTTCAAACATTTGTATTATTATTGGATTTAGCAGACCTCTATATGGTGTATAGATGCTCGTGACTTGTGACACCCCGATTAGGGCTGTGTCGGGTTGGATTTCCGCATTATTTTTATATATTTCCGCTATGCAATGTTATTAAACCATGATTTGGACTATTTTTGTGTTGATTAACTATTAAAAGATTATTTGGGTTAAACTGGCTGGCCTTATCTTCATGAAAGGCGCCATCACGACCGGGTTCGAGGTTATGGTCGTGACAAAAATCAAAACAAATCTTTCTTGTTTAATTAATGAAAATTTATTTATGAAAATATTCTACAGTAATAAAAAGTGAGAGAACTCACGTTAGCTAATTTTTCTTCTCATTGAAAGGATTGTTCCTCGAGAACTCTGTCACTGTAAAATATCAAAAAGATTTTCAAAATGGCTTCGTAACCATTTAACCTTGCACCTGATTTTTATTCCAGTAAATAAACTTTCAGGTTTCCCATTTAAGCACCTCTACTTGTATGTTTGAGAATTAATAAACCCATCCATAAGTCAGAACACAATGAGTGCATTACAAAGTCACAAACGTGGCATTCCAGTCGGCAAAAGACTACTTAAAACTCTATACGTGGAAGGCGTAAACACACACTCCACTGACTATTTCCCCCTCATTTTGACCTAAAGACTAAACAACCCTCTGCAACCATATGAAAATCCAAAGAATGATACATCTATCAAAACAAAAAAATAAGGAAAAAATTGCCAATTTGTTGTGAATAGTGATAATAGATGAAAGATAAAATACATTAAATCACTCCTAAATTTGGCTCAGATTATTAGTATCGTCCTCAAACTATACCCGGTCTTAATTACCACCCTTAACTTGGCCTTTTGAGAGTCATTAACCCCCTAGACGCTGATGTGGCAAAAAGTGTGGGTGCACTCACCTGTCACGTGGATTTTTCTGTCTATGTGGCATTTTTATAAAGAATAAAATATAATTTTTATGTTTTTAAGAATATTACTTATTAAATAATTTTTTCCGAATACAATTTATAGTAAAACTTGGATATAACTACATTATTTAGGCTATATATTTTTATGTGGCAAAAAATAATAAGGTTACTTAACTTTTTTTGAATTTGACCAGAAAATAAGAATTTATACAATTAAAATAAATATTGAATGCATTTAAAAAGTTATAAAAAATACATAGTTCGAAATTAATTATTTTGGCTATAATTTTTCATATAGCTCTAAATTACGGTGCTCTAATTTTTTTTTATACGGATTTTACCTAAAAAAGTAAAAATACACATTTGAAATAAATAGTCATTGCATCAAACGAAAAAATAAAAAGAGTGTAAAACTGCAAGAAATTACAAGTACACTTGTACACTCTTTTTATTTCTTCTTTTGATGCAATGACTATTTATTTTTACAATGTATTTTTTATAACTTTTAAGATACCTTAACTATTTATTTCAATTGTACAAATCTTTAATTTCAGGTCAAATTTAAAACAAGATTAATTAAAACTTTATTATTTTGGTCAAATAAAATTTAGCATGTTCTATCCAATTTTTATTATAAATTGTATATAAGAAATTATCTAAAAATGTAAAAAAAAATATTTTTAAAAAAATATCACATAGACGGAAAACTCCTAAGGTACTTTGTCTACGTGAAAATATTGGCTTTTTAGTAGAGTAGTGATATTTCTCGTTTTCCACAAAGGGCCATCCAAGAGCGGCTATGGTGTTAAGTGGCCAATATAAAAATCAGTCAATACGTTCTCTTTTTTTTCTTAGTCACACTTTCTTTCAATTTAGGCATTGAAACTAGACTCATGATGATAGAGGAAAAGAAGCCATGTTGTCACGACCCAAACCTCTGATCGTGATGGCGCCTAACACTCTGTTAGGCAAGTTCGACCATTTAAACACCCTCAATCCAAGTTGCGAAGTTCCTTATTGTCACGCCCCAAATCAAGGGACATGACCGGCGCCTGACCGGGTTGCCCCAGTCAAGCGGACCTGGGTGCCTTTCATTCCCACGAGTTAACCCTGTGTTGATTGTTTCTCATTAACCAAATATTTTACCAATAATGACCGATTTCATAATGCATAAACATAACCATGTGATTGATTCACTAACAAGTTCATAATTTATATTTACAACGCCCCATACATATACATAGGCCACAATCCCACAGCTTACATGTCTATGGAGCCTCTAGGATACAAAAAGGGAAATACAATACTTGCCGGTAACAAGGCTCCGGCTATACCTTACAAAACCAAAATGAAATCTAAACCGAGTGGCATGAACCACACAAGGCCCCGAGGAAGAAAGGGGCTCACCAAAACGGGCAGTGGAAGGAGAAGGATACTACCGCCGATGAGCTGAAGTGCCTGCTACTGATCCACCTACAATCATGACACGAATGTAGCGCCTCCGGCAAAAGGGACGTCAGTACACTTGAATTGTACTGGTATGTATGGACAAACTTTTTCCCAAGTAAACTCAAGCCATTAAATTACATCAACAATTAATTAAGCCAGCCAACCATGTTTCCACATTTTCCTCATTTCAAATAATCCTCACACAAAGCACTTTCTACGATCAACCAATTTAACAATAACCAATCAATCACGTAAAGCACAAGTAGTCAAACAAAGGGGCAATCAGTGCCCCACAGGTTGCAAACTCTCCTGCTGTCTCCTTTCACAATTTCACATTATTGATTTTTGTATCAATTTTCAATAGCGATTTCGATCGCTTTCCATCCTTATTGCCCCTGACCACCCTTATTACCTCGGCCATCCTTATCACCCAAACCCACACCTTATTTCCCCATGTTGCGGCGCGCAACACGACCCCGCCTTACATTTGAAAACACAACAAGTTCAAACAGCAGATAAGGTACTACACACAATTTTCAACAAGTTCAAATAAGCAACTTACACATTGGTTCATGTTCTCAATTTCTTCTCAAGCCAATATCAAAACCAAGTTACAAGTATTCCAAAATCGAAAATGCCCACATAATCATGTTCAACAATTTACCACAATTAAGGTGTTTCAAATTCCTTCCACAATAAGCCAAATATGCCATCACAATGGTTGTTCCCAATTCTTTACCAATCTCGATTACCTTTTTGTCTTTCAATTCATATTTCATACCACACCACACGTAGTTCAACATCAATCAAATGCTCAACAAGGAAATCAAAGAATTACGTAAAATTTCTCAATTTGACACATGCCAAAACAATTCGCACACATTTGGGCGATTTTACAAGAATCAAAATTAGCCATACATACCTGGTGATGAGTTTTCTTCCGTTAACTTCCTACTTTATGCTTACCCACGCTATCTTACTCTTGCCAACCTTGTTCTTGAAGACTCTTACTTCTACTCACTTCTTTTTACTAAAAATCAAGTTCAATAATCATGCATGAGTGTAAAAATTCTATTTTTAAAAGCTATTATATGCAAACCTCTCTTTAACCAATTACAACTGAAAATCGAAGAAAATAGTTAGGGTTTTTACCTTGAAAAGATTGGGGAAGTTGAATCCTTGCCCTAAGATCCCTTGGAATTAAGATGGTTGGAACAATCTTTGAAGATGAAAGATTTCTCTCTCTAAAAACCCTCTCTTCTCTCTCTAATTTTGGTAAGATGATATGATAAAATGAAGAAGAAGTGTGTTATATTAAAGAAGAGATCGGGTCAAAATGTTACAAAAATCTGGGCCGGGGTCAATTATGCGGTGCACTATGCGACCGCAGAATCAACATGCGGTCCGCATAGTGACCGCAGAATTACCCCAAATTTTACACAGGTTCCGTTAAGGAATGCGGCCAGAATGCGGTCGGCATGTTTGATCTGCGGTCGCAAAGTGCACCGCAGGATTTGACATGCGATCGCATATCGACCGCACTTTTGACACGATTTTTGGGAAACTCTCCGGAACGTTTTGCGGCAAGAATGCGGTCCGCATGTCAGGTTTGCGATCGCATTCTTGACCGCATATTGGACACTTTTCGGAAAAATTAATTCTCTACATTTTTGAAACTTAAATCACTACTAAGGGTCCGAACCGCGGCGAGCAAGATCGCCGCGAAGAATTCTACGCATTCCTAACACATTATTCGGACCATGACACCACAGCTACTAGGTTTTAAGCACAAAATTTTTACGGGGCCTTACACTTATCAATTATTTGAATTTAAAAAATCAGTTAATCAAATTTCAAACGGTGATAGTAATAAAACAGTGTGGAAACCACAATAATATCAAAACAGCCCATAACAGATCTGACGTCACGAGTCAGAGCCTCTAGATACAACTGAGCAACATCCTATACATATGAAAGTCTAGATGCAGAAGTAAAAGAAAGACAAGAAGAAGAATCGGGTCCTGCGGACACCAGACAGCTACCTCGATGACTCCGATAAATGAACTAGGCAGCAGAATTCTACGCATTCCTAACACATTATTCGGACCATGACACCACAGCTACTAGGTTTTATGCACAAAATTTTTACGGGGCCTTACATCCTCCCCCCTTAAGATCATTCGTCCTCGAATGAGGATTTTGAAATAAATGAGTTGGTTTTGAAAGACATGATATGCAACCATCAAAATTTTGACTAACTCTTATATTTTAGAAAAATTTCGCCGGAGTTTCCTTTGTATTATGGACATATCCACCTGTCAGAGGGCCCCCGAAACACATTACCAAACAACAATATACAACTACAACACTTTCCACAACTGGTATACACTTTCTTACCTCAACGAATGCACATAACATTGTTACAATTGCACATAAACTAGTCACTTCAATGAATTCTTACCTTATTTAACCATTTTAACACACCATGTACACTTAACAAACCATTACCAATCTACACTTACTATTAGTTGTTTATTAAACACGTAAATCTTTATAAGGCTTTCATTTATCAAGAACGGTTCAAGTGACCCAAGGTAACAACACATTTAACTCATTACAAAATGAAGGAGACTTTACTAATACTAAGAGGGAAACAACATAGGCAAGATGACGAGTTACTAGGAGTAGGAGGGTCACCTAATTTCTTCTAGGCTTGATCGAACAAGTGGGGGTACTTTTCCTTCATCTCTTTTTCCGCTTCCCATGTGGCCTCTTCATCTTGTTGACTTCGCCACAATACTTTAACAGAGGCAACTTCCTTATTTCTCAACTTACGGACTTGCCTATCAAGAATGGCAACTGGAACTTCTTCATATGACAAATTTTCATTAACCTCTATAGCTTCGACTGGCATGATGGTGGATGGATCTCCAATCACTTTCTTCAACATGGACACGTGGAATACTGGGTGCACTGATGACATCTCGGGAGGCAACTCTAGCCTATAATCAACTTGACCAATCCTTTGAACGATCCGATATGGCCCGACATACCTAGGACTCAATTTCCCTTTCTTTCCGAATCGCATGACTCCCTTCATAGGAGATACCCTCAAGAACACCCAATCATCGACTTGAAACTCCAAATCCCTTCGACGAACGTCTGCATAGGACTTTTGACGACTCTGTGCTGTTTTCATTCTCTCCTGAATAACCTTGACCTTTTCCATAGCTTCGTACACCATATCTGGCCCTAGCAATTCCGTTTCACCTACCTCAAACCACCTGATTGGCGATCTACATCTTCTCCCGTACAATGCCTCAAACGGGGCCATCTGAATGCTAGCATGATAGCTGTTATTGTAAGCAAATTCTATCAATGGCAAGTGTTCATCCCAATTACCTTTAAAATCTAAGACACAAGCCCGCAACATATCTTCAAGCGTCTGGATGGTCCGCTCGGCCTGACCATCGGTCTGTGGATGGAAAGCTGTGCTGAGATTCACCTGAGTTCCCAAACCTTGCTGAAACTTCTTCCAAAAGTTAGCGGTGAACTGAGCCCCGCGATCTGAGATGATAGAAAGTGGAGTGCCATGAAGCCTTACTATCTCTTTGATGTACAATCTTGCATATTGCTCCGCAGTATCAGTGGACTTGACAGGCAGGAAGTGAGCTGATTTGGTGAGTCGATCTACTATCACCCATACTGAATCGAACTTACGCTGAGTGCGAGGTAACCCCACCACGAAATCCATATTGATCATCTCCCATTTCCACCTTGGTATTTCTATAAGCTGAGTTAATCCACCGGGCCGTTGATGCTCGGCCTTCACTTGTTGACAGTTCGGACATTTAGCTACAAAGCCTGCCACATCCCTTTTCATACCATTCCACCAATAAATCTCCTTGAGATCGTGATACATTTTCGTTGAACCAGGGTGCACAGAATACCTGGAAGTATGAGCCTCTGCCATCACTCTTTCCCGAAGCTCGTCCACATCCGGAACACATAGCCTATCTTGACACCGCAATACACCATCTTCGTTGCTGAGTACAAATGCTGAGGTCTTGTTATTCATGACTGCTTCCTTCACCCGAACCAATGCCGGATCCATGAACTGTTTTTCCTTGATTTCCTCGACCAATGATGATTCTGCTCCATTATGCACCAAGATATCCCCCTCGTCCGACGCCGAAATACGAACCCCCAAGCTGGCTAATTGGTAGACCTCTCGAGCCAGGGGTCTCTGATCCACACCCAAATGAGCCAAACTACCCATGGATTTCCGACTAAGAGCGTCAGCTACCACATTTGCCTTCCCTGGATGGTACAATATGTCCATATCATAGTCCTTGAGTAGTTCTAACCACCGCCGCTGTCTCAGGATTCAGCTCTTTCTGCTTGAACAAATACTGGAGGCTCTTGTGGTCTGAGAACACATCTACATGAACCCCATAAAGATAGTGTCGCCATATTTTCAAGGCAAACACAACAGCTGCAAGTTCCAAATCATGCGTCGGATAATTCTTCTCATGGTTCTTGAGTTGTCTGGAAGCATAAGCTATAACCTTTCCGTGCTGCATCAATACACATCCCAAACCGACTGTGGAGGCATCACAATAGACTACAAATCCCTCTGTGCCTTTTGGCAAGGCCAATACTGGTGCCGAGGTCAATCTTGACTTCAATTCTTGGAAACTTTTCTCACATGCTTCGGACCACTGGAACTTAACTGCTTTCCGCGTCAATTTAGTCAATGGGGAGGCGAGGGTTGAGAATCCCTCTACAAACCTCCGATAGTACCCGGCCAGACCCAAAAAGCTGCGAATCTCTGTCGGGGTCGTGGGTCTAGGCCAATCTTTCACTGCCGCAATCTTCTGAGGATCCACCATAATTCCCTCACTAGAAATAACATGCCCTAGAAAAGCTACGGACTCCAACCAAAACTCACATTTTGAGAACTTGGCATACAATTGATGCTGAAGAAGGGTCTGCAATGCTGCTCTGAGGTGAACGGCATGATCTTCCCTGCTCCGAGAGTAGATGAGAATATCGTCAATGAATACAATCACAAAGGAATCTAGGAATGGCTTGAAAACCCGATTCATAAGGTCCATGAAAGCTGCTGGGGCGTTGGTTAGCCCAAAAGACATAACCAAAAACTCAAAGTGACCATAACGAGTTCTGAAGGCGGTTTTAGGAATATCCTGCTCCCTGATTTTCAACTGGTGGTACCCGGACCGTAAATCAATCTTTGAGAAGAACCTCGCTCCCTGCAATTGGTCAAACGGATCATCCACTCGAGGCAATGGATATTTATTCTTAATGGTGACTTTGTTAAGCTTGTCGATAATCAATACACATTCGAAGTGACCCATCCTTCTTTCTGACAAAGAGAACCGGAGCACCCCATGGCGATACACTCGGTCGTATGAACCCTTTCTCTAATAAATCCCTCAGCTGCTCCTTTAACTCCCTTAACTCTGCTGGCGCCATTCTGTAAGGTGGAATGGATATTGGCTGAGTATCCGGCAATACATCAATTCCGAAATCAATCTCCCTATCCGGCGGGATGCCTGGAAGCTCATCTGGAAACACTTCAGGAAATTCATTCACAATTGGCACGGACTCGAGGGTAGGCACCTCCGAGGTGGTGTCCGTTACCCGAACCAGGTGATAGATACACCCCTTCTTAATCATCTTCGAAGCCTTAAGGTAGGAAATAAACCTACCCCTTGGCACCACACCATTTCCTCTCCATTCAATGACTGGCTCGTTAGGGAACTCGAGCCTCACAACTCTCGTCCGACAGTCAAGCTTGGCAAAGCACGAATAGAGCCAATCCATCCCCATAATTACATCAAAATCTACCATCCCAAGCTCAATAAGATCAGCTGTGGTATCACGACCACCCACCGTAACAACACAATTTCTATAGACTCGTGAGGCTATAATAGAATCACCAATAGGAGTCGACACAGAGAACGGCTCATGAAGCTGTTCGGGTTCTATCCCAAAGCTTGAAGCAATGAATGGAGTAACATAAGACAAGGAGGACCCTGGATCAATAAGGGCATAGCAATCAATAGTTTGAACAGACAGGATACCCGTAACAACATCTGGAGAAGCCTCGGCATTCTGGCGGTCACTCAATGCATAGAATCGGCTAGGTCCACCCCTACCCCGAGCTCCACCCCTAGCTGCACCACGCCCTGCTGCTGCTGGAGTACGCGCTGATGATGTAGCAGCTGAAGAACCGGATGACTGAGCAGATCCCCTCCCCATTCCCTGACGGGGTGCATGGCAGTCCCGCTGAATGTGACCTCTCACCCCACACCCGAAGCACACTGGAAGGTCAAGGTAGCAAGTTTCTATATGAAATCTCCCACACTTGGGGCATGTAGGTCTCCCCAGCTGCTGGGATCTCACCCCAGGATGACCAGACTGACGAGACCTCCTGCTGTCTGAACCAGGTCTCGAGTAACTGCCCTGCTGATGACTGTGCACGGATGGCGGTGCACTCGCGGAGGACTGAGCATATGACTGGGATGGCCCTGATGACCCTCTCCCTGGAAGTGATCTCCCTGAATGACCCATTGACCGGGCCCTGCTGCTACTTTCTCTTTCTGCACGAATCTTCAATTTCCTGGCCTCTGTGGCCTGAGAAAACCCCACAATCCTCCCATAGTTCATGTCTGAGTGCAAAGCTGCTGTGGCGGCCTCATTCACCACCAAAGGGCTAAGGCCCTGAACAAACCGTCGAACCCGGGCATCCATGGTCGACACTAAATGAGGAGCATACTTGGACAACCTTACGAACTCCATGTGATACTCCCAAACACTCATACTGCCCTGCTTGAGGACCTCGAACTCCGTGGCGCGGGCTGCCATCACCTCGGCAGGCAAGAAGTGGTCCATAAATGCATCTACGAACTCATCCCATCTGGCCGGAGGGCTCCCTTCCTCACGGGAATCCTCCCACATTTCGAACCATGAACGTGCCGCTCCCTTCGGCCTGTAAGAGGCCAACTCTACCCCCTCTATATCTGTAGCCTTCATCACTCTGAGGGTCTTGTATATCTCATCAAGGAATTCCTGTGGGTCGGCCTCTGGATCGGTGCCTGAAAATTCTGGAGGGGCCAATCGCAAGAATTGATGGACTCTGGAGCCAAAGGAATCTCCCTGTCCGCTGGAGGATGCAGGGGCATCATGGGATCTCTGGGCCTGGGCGGCCACTAGCTGTGTTAACATATGGATGGCTCCCCTAAGATCTTCATTAGAGATACCAGAGCCCGAAGCGGGAACTGTATTTGAGTCAGGAACACTGGCAGGAGGAATGGTGGCATCCTCTGCCGCAGCTGGGATAGGGACACTTGGGTTTTGAACGGATGGGTCAGGCAAATTCGGGACTGGTGGGTCATTTTCTCCCACGGCATCGGGTACATGATTAACAGCTGCACTTGGGCCGGCATTGGCCCTAAGGCCGAGTCTAGCCTTCTTCTTAGGTGCCATATTCTGAAAATTTGGGAACAAGGCACGAATTAGACACGGATATCTCCACATTGCACTTTACCGCACGATATAGATTATCAAAGAAGTAGGTAAATTCCTAAATGCCCGTGTAGCCCCCTACTTATATGATGTGGTCGACAACACACCTATAAGAAGGGCACTACTAGACACGGCTCCGAGACATCCTAGGACACTTTAAAATAACCATAGGCTCTGATACCAAGTTTGTCACGCCCCAAATCAAGGGACATGACCGGCGCCTGACCGGGTTGCCCCAGTCAAGCGGACCTGGGTGCCTTTCATTCCCACGCGTTAACCCCGTGTTGATTGTTTCTCATTAACCAAATATTTTACCAATAATGACTGATTTCATAATGCATAAACATAACCATGTGATTGATTCACTAACAAGTTCATAATTTATATTTACAACGCCCCATACATATACATAGGCCACAATCCCACAGTTTACATGTCTACGGAGCCTCTAGGATACAAAAAGGGAAATACAATACTTGCCGGTAACAAGGCTCCGGCTATACCTTACAAAACCAAAATGAAATCTAAACCGAGTGGTATGAACCACACAAGGCCCCGAGGAAGAAAGGGGCTCACCAAAACGGGCAGTGGAAGGAGAAGGATACTACCGCCGATGAGCTGAAGTGCCTGCTACTGATCCACCTACAATCATGACACGAATGTAGCGCCCCCGGCAAAAGGGACGTCAGTACACTTGAATTGTACTGGTATGTATGGACAAACTTTGTCCCAAGTAAACTCAAGCCATTAAATTACATCAACAATTAATTAAGCCAGCCAACCATGTTTCCACATTTTCCTCATTTCAAATAATCCTCACACAAAGCACTTTCTACGATCAACCAATTTAACAATAACCAATCAATCACGTAAAGCACAAGTAGTCAAACAAAGGGGAAATCAGTGCCCCACAGGTTGCAAACTCTCCTGCTGTCTCCTTTCACAATTTCACATTATTGATTTTTGTATCAATTTTCAATAGCGATTTCGATCGCTTTCCATCCTTATTGCCCCCGACCACCCTTATTACCTCGGCCACCCTTATCACCCCAACCCACACCTTATTTCCCCACGTTGCGGCGCGCAACACGACCCCGCCTTACAGTTGAAAACACAACAATTTCAAACAACAGATAAGGTACTACACACAATTTTCAACAAGTTCAAATAAGCAACTTACACATTGGTTCATGTTCTCAATTTCTTCTCAAGCCAATATCAAAACCAAGTTACAAGTATTCCAAAATCGAAAATGCCCACATAATCATGTTCAACAATTTACCACAATTAAGGTGTTTCAAATTCCTTCCACAATAAGCCAAATATGCCATCACAATGGTTATTCCCAATTCTTTACCAATCTCGATTACCTTTTTATCTTTCAATTCATATTTCATACCACACCACACGTAGTTCAACATCAATCAAATGCTCAACAAGGAAATCAACGAATTACGTAAAATTTCTCAATTTGACACATGCCAAAACAATTCGCACTCATTTGGGCGATTTTACAAGAATCAAAATTAGCCATACATACCTGGTGATGAGTTTTCTTCCGTTAACTTCCTACTTTATGCTTACCCACGCTATCTTACTCTTGCCAACCTTGTTCTTGAAGGCTCTTACTTCTACTCACTTCTTTTTACTAAAAATCAAGTTCAATAATCATGCATGAGTGTAAAAATTCTATTTTTAAAAGCTATTATATGCAAACCTCCCTTTACCCAATTACAACTGAAAATCGAAGAAAATAGTTAGGGTTTTTACCTTGAAAAGATTGGGGAAGTTGAATCCTTGCCCTAAGATCCCTTGGAATTAAGATGGTTGGAACAATCTTTGAAGATGAAAGATTTCTCTCTCTAAAAACCCTCTCTTCTCTCTCTAATTTTGGTAAGATGATATGATAAAATGAAGAAGAAGTGTGTTATATTAAAGAAGAGATCAGGTCAAAATGTTACAAAAATCTGGGCCGGGGTCAATTATGCGGTGCACTATGCGACCGCAGAATCAACATGCGGTACGCATAGTGACCGCAGAATTGCCCCAAATTTTACACAGGTTCTGTTAAGGAATGCGGCCAGAATGCGGTCCGCATGCTTGATCTGCGGTCGCAAAGTGCACCGTAGATTTGACATGCGATCGCATATCGACCGCACTTTTGACACGATTTTTGGGAAACTCTCTGGAACGTTTTGCGGCAAGAATGCGGTCCGCATGTCAGGTTTGCGATCGCATTCTTGACCGCGAAGAATTCTACGCATTCCTAACACATTATTCGGACCATGACACCACAGCTACTAGGTTTTAAGCACAAAATTTTTACGGGGCCTTACACTTATCAATTATTTGAATTTAAAAAATCAGTTAATCAAATTTCAAACGGTGATAGTAATAAAACAGTGTGGAAACCACAATAATATCAAAACAGCCCATAACAGATCTGACGTCACGAGTCAGAGCCTCTAGATACAACTGAGCAACATCCTATACATATGAAAGTCTAGATGCAGAAGTAAAAGAAAGACAAGAAGAAGAATCGGGTCCTGCGGACACCAGACAGCTACCTCGATGACTCCGATAAATGAACTAGGCAGCAGCAACAAACTCAGCTATGCCTACGGGATCCCTGTATCTGCACACAAGGTACACGGAGTAAAGTGAGTACTCCGACTCAGTGAGTAATAGCAATAAATAACAACTAAAAGTAAAAAATCTCGTAAGAACACTACACAGTTCTATACCCAACAGTAAAGGCATCATAAAATGGCAAGCAGGGGAAAACACGTGACAATCTTTCAAAGTCCGACAATTTACCAACACTGCTGCGGTGGCAGCCCGATCCGTACATAAGACTGTTGCGGCGTGCAGCCCGATCTAATAATAACATATACTGTTGCGGCACGTAGCCCGATCAAATAGTAACTGTCGACTGCGCTCACTGGAGGTGTGCAGACTTCGGAGGGGCTCCTATAGCCCTAGCGATATAATACTGCATCGTGCAGTCCGATCCACATAATATATCACTGCGACGTGCAGTCTGATCCATATAATATACTACTGCGGCGTGCAGTCCGATCCATATAATATACTAATGCGGCGTGTAGTCCGATCCATATATGTATATGTGTATATATTGCTGCATCGTGTAGCCCGATGCGGTGTATATCAAATACTCTCACTAGGGGGTCCTTGACCCCTCTCAGTCATTATAGACATGGCCTCTCGGGCCCACTCAGCTACGACATGGGTTCCAACCCCAGATATTCCTTATTTAGAGTGAAAATTGCTAAGGCCGGTTCATATTATGTTTTACAGTTAAGAATATGACTGAGAGTATGATTTCAACAGGTAAAGTGAGGTCAATTATATCAACATGCTCCCTACATGTTCTACAGATCGGAACAAGGCCCCAAACATGGCAACTACCTCAAAATATACTGATATTAACTCAGTCTCAGTCAAAAGTACAATAGAGTCATCAATCGGGATGGACCGAGTCCGAATCCCTAGTAGTAACATTACCACGCTTATCATATAGCGCGTATCTCATCTCAACATAGCACAACATAGTACAAATACTGGGTTTCAAATCCTCAGTACATCATTTATATCCATAACTCACCTCAAGTCGGCCAATATCCTAGCTCGCCTTCCGCTTCTCTTGCAAATTGACCTCCTCGTGCGTATAATCTGACTAAAACCACAAGGAATACGTTATAATAAGCTAATGGGACATGACCCAATTGAAAGAACTCGAAAAATACCCAAAAACACGAAGTTGGCAAAAGCCGGGCCACGGGCCCAATTCTCAAAATTACGAAATTTACATCACCGGATTCCTTGTCTCGCCACGACTCTGTACATATAAAATTCATCACAATCGGAGTTCAAATGCCTCTTTCAATTCCAAATTTACATTCCTAAAACCAAGCCCTAGTTCTTCCAATTTTTTTCCAAATTTCTAAGAATTAAAGGTTGAATCTTCAATAAAATTGTATTTCTAAGTCACTAGACTTACCTGCAATCACTTCCCATCAAAATCCACTTCAACTCTACCAAAAAGCTCTCAAGGTGGTGCAAAAATGGTGGAAAATGGCTAACCTTTGCGGAACAAAACGATTTAAAAGCCCTGCTGTCCAGCAGTCATTTACCCAATGCGAACGAGGTCAAACGCGAATGCGTAACACCACTCGTTATCGCGATGCTCCAGGTTTTATACCTATGCGAATGCGTCCTTCTCCCTGCGAACGCGATGCACAGGCTACCCCTCTTACACGAACGCATTCCATACCACACGAACGCTTTGACCAAATTAGGCAGGGCCCCTAGCCCCTTCTACACGAACGCAATTGAGCCCACACGAACACGATGAACTGGCAACCCATAACTACGCGAACGCGACACTGCCCCTGCGAACGCGATGAACAAAATTGGGCTGCACTTGTTGTGAATTTCTGCAGCAATTCTTAAGTCCAAACTTCCCGTTTAATCATCCGAAATTACCCCGAGGCCCCCAGGACCTCAACCAAAAACACCAACATACCCCAAAATATCATATGAACTTGTTCCAATTATCAAAACATGTCAAACAACACAAAAATCATCATTTCACCATGGATTCAAGCCTAAGTTTATCAAATTCTTCTGAAACTCACATTCGATAGAAAACCCGACTAAACGACGTCCGTATGACCTGAAAATTTTCATACATATCCAAAATCACCTAATGGAGCTACAGTAACTCTCGGAATTCCATTCTGACTCTCAGATCAAAATCTCACATAGCAACCTGAATTCGCCAAAATTCAAACCTCGCCAATTCAAGCATAATTCTACACTGGACCTCCAAATCCAATTTTGATTGCACTCCTAGGTCACAAATTAACCCCCGAAGCTATCCGAATCACCGGAACTCAAATCCGAGCCTTCTAACCATATAGTCAACTTCCAATCAACTTTTCTAAAATAAACTTCCTTCTAAAAGGCTAAGGGCCTTATTTCCAACTAAAACCAATCTAATTCTACCCGATCAACTCAAATACTGATTTTGAAACATGGAGCAACACAATATATAGGGGAAACGGGGCGGTGACTCACGTGATGACGGGTCGAGTCATCACATCCTCCCCAACTATAATAAACGCTCGTCATCAAGCGGGTCAAGAAATATACCTGGAGTCTCAAACAAGTGAGGATATCTGCTCCGCATCTCCCACTCGGTCTCCCAAGTGGCCTCCTCCACGGGCCAACCTCTCCACTGCACCTTCACTGATGTTATATTCTTTGACCTAAATATCCATACCTGATGACCCAAAATAGCCACTAGCTCCACATCATAGGTCAAATCATCATCCAACTATATTGTACTGAAGTCCAACACATGAGATGGGTCCCCAACATACTTCTGTAGCATAAATACATGGAATACCGGATGAACTACCGACAGGCTGGGTGGCAAAGCAAGCATGTAGGCCACCTCCCCAATCCTCCTAAGTATCTCAAAGGGGCCAATGAACCTCGGACTCAACTTCCCATTATTCCCAAATCGCATGACGCCCTTCATAGGCGAAACCTTCAACAAGATCTTCTAGCCAACCATGTAAGATACATCTTGAACCTTCCGGTCCGCATAACTCTTCTTACGCGACTGAGTTGTACAAAGTCTCTCCTAGATCACCCTCACCTTATCTAAGGCATCATGGACCAACTCTGTCCCCAACAACCTCGCCTCATTAGGCTCAAACCCACCAACCGGAGATCTACACCATCTCCCATATAAGGCCTCATATGGGGCCATCTGAATGTTGGATTGATAGCTGTTGTTGTAAGAAAACTCTACAAGAGGCAAGAAATTAGCCCATGAACCTCCAAAATCAATAACACAGGCATACAACATGTCCTCCAAATTCGGAATGGTACATTCGGACTGCCCCTCCATCTGAGGATGAAACGTTGTGCTCGACTCTACCTGTGTACCCAACCCCCGTTGAAAAGTCCTCCACAACTGTGAAGTAAACTGAGTTCCCCTATCTAAAATAATGGAAACTGGGATCCCATGCAACCGTAAAATCTCCCGGATGAAAATCTCCGCTATCCGCTTCGAAAAATAGGTGGTACACACCAGAATAAAATGCACGAACTTGGTCAGATGATCCACAATCACCCAAATTGAATCAAACTTCCTCGTTGTCTGAGGGAGACAACTCACAACGCCCATAGTATTCGTCTCCCACTTCCACTCGGGGATGTCCAAGCGCTAAGGTACACCACCAGGCCTTTGTTGCTCATACTTGACCTGCTGACAGTTGAGACACCGAGCTACATAACTCACAATATCCTTCTTCATTTTCCTCCACCAGTAGTGTTGTCTCAAATATCGATACATCTTCGTAGCACCAGGATGAGTAGAGTACCGCGAGCTATGGGCCTCCTCCAATATCAACTCCCGAAGCCCATCCACATTGGGCACACAAATCCAGATCGGCATCCTCAACACACCATCACTATTAATAGTCGCATCCATGGCATCATTATGCTGAACCCTGTCCTTGAGGACAAGTAAATATGGATCGTCATACAGGCGCTCTCTAATGCGGTCATACAAGGAAGACCAAGAAACCACACAAGCTAATACCCAAGTAGGCTGCGAAATATCTAGCCTCACCATCCAATTGGCCAAGGCCTGGACATCAACTACAAAGGGCCTCTCTCCAACTGGAATATACACCAAACTACCAATACTCACCGCCTTCTGGCTCATAGCATCGGCCACTATATTGGCCTTCCCCGGATGATATAAAATGGTAATGTCATAATCCTTGAGCAACTTAAGCCATCTCCGTTGCCTCAAATTAAGATCCTTCTGTTTGAACAATGCTGAAGAATGCGATGATCGGTATATACCTCACAAGATACGCCATATAAGTAGTGCATCCAAATCTTTAAAGCATGAACTATAGCAGCCAACCCCAAATCATGTACAGGGTAGTTGTTCTCATGGGGCTTCAGCTGACAAGAAGCATATGCAATAACTCTACCCTCCTGCATCAACGCACATCCGATCCCAACTCTAGAAGCATCATAATACACAATGTAAGAACCTGAAGCGGATGGTAATACCAATACTGGAGCCGTGGTCAAAGCTATCTTGAGCTTCTAAAAGCTCTCATCGCACTCGTCAGACCACACAAATGGAGCACCCTTTTGAGTCAACTTTGTCAAGGGTGATGCAATAGAAGAAAATCCCTGAACAAACCGGCGATAATACCCTGCAAACCCAAGGAAGCTATGAATCTCAACGGCTGAGGTCAGTCTAGGCCGGTCAGTCTGTACCACCTCTATCTTCTTCGGATCAACATGAATACCATCACTGGACACTGCATGTCCCAAAAAAACCACAGACCTAAGCCAGAACTCACACTTGGAGAACTTTGCATAAAGCTTCTCCTCCCTCAATCTCTGTAATACTACTCTCAAATGCTGAGCATGCTCCTCCTGGCTACGTGAGTACACCAGGATGTCACCAATAAACACAATCACAAATGAATCCAGATATGGCCTGAATATGCTATTCATCAAATGCATGAACGTGGCTGGGACATTAGTCCGCCCAAAAGACATAACTAGGAACTCATAATGCCCATATCTCGTCCTCAAAGTTGTTTTCATAATATCAGAATCCCTAATCTTCAGCTTGTGATAGCCTGAACGAAGATCAATCTTCGAGAATACCCTTGCTCCCTAGAGCTGATCAAACAAATTATCGATACGGGGTAGTGGATACTTATTCTTCACTGTCACCTTGTTTAGCTACCTGTAGTCAATACACATTCTCATTGTGCTATCTTTCTTCTTCACAAATAAAATCGGTGCACCCCACGGTGACACACTAGGACAAATAAATCCCTTATATAGGAGTTCCTAAAGCTGCTCCTTCAACTCTTTTAACTGTGTTGGTGCCGTACGATAGGGAGGAATAGAGATAGGCTGAGTTCCCGGCACCAAATTAATACCCAAATCAATGTCCCTATTCGGTGGCATGCCCGGCAGGTCCGTTGGAAACATATCTGGAAAATCCCTCACAAAGGGAACAGAATCAAGACTAGGAGTCTCAGCTCTAACATCTCTCACAAAAGCCAAATATGATAGACAACCCTTCCCAACCATCCGTTGGGCCTTTAGAAAGGAAATCACCCTGCTAGGGACATAGTCAGTCATGCCACGACACTCAATCCTTGGAACACCCGGCATAGCCAATGTGATTGTCTTGGCGTGACAGTCTAGAATAGCATGGCACAGAGATAGCCAATCCATGCCTGGAATAACATCAAAATCTACCATGCTCAACAGAAACAAGTCAACTCGGGTCTCTAGACCCCCAACAATAACAAAACATGACCGATATACATTGTCCACAATAATAGTATCGCCCATCAGGGTAGATACGAGCACATGTAAAGCAAAACACCCTCGGGTCGTACCCAAATGATGAAAAAAGTATGAAGATACATAGCAATAAGTAGAACCAAGATCAAATAATACTTAGGCATCCCTGTGGTAGACTGATATAATACATGTGATAATAACATCTGAAGCAATAACATCTGATCGGCCCTGGAGCGCATAATATCGAGCCTGACCACCACCCTATCGGCCTCCCCCTTTAGGGCGGCCCCTGGCAAACTGAACCTCACCCCTAGCTAGCGAGGTGGGTGCTAAAGATACTGGACCAGAAGATGAGGGTTGACCCCTCTGCTGAGATGAACAGGTTACACGGTGGGGATGTTCCCTCTACATATGCCAGAACTCGCCACACTTGTAGCAACTCTTGGGTGCGGGGAACTGGGACTAAAGGGAACCCCTCACGCCAGAGTGGCTAGCTAATGTACTCGACCGGGATGAACCCTGAACAGATGGGGCATGAGACGAACTATGTGCTGGAAGTGGCTAGCTGATGTACTCGATCGGGATGAACCCTGAACAGATGGGGCATGAGACGAACTATGTGCTGGAAGTGCACTAAGAGATTGCTGACACTATTTAGAGCCCTGATAAAACCGACCAGAAGATGACCCACGATACTCTGAGTGAGCTGGCTGAGGAGGCCTAAATGATCGACCTTTGCTCTGCTAGAGTCGACCCCTAGACGGAGAACCATTGAAGCTACTAGAACCTTGAGGCCTCTTGGCCTCGCCTCCTCTCTATCCTGGCAGTGAGCTAACTCGATATCACGAGCAATATCAACTGCATCCTCAAAGAAAATACCCAGTACTCTCTCTCAAGTCATCAGAATAGAAAGGTGGTAGTTAAGTCCATCCACAAACCTCTTGATCCTCTCACTGTCGGTCGGAACCATCCACGATGCATGACGTGCTAACTCAAAAAATCATGCCTCATATTTGGTCACAGTCATGTCTCCCTGTTGAAGCCACTCGAACTGCCTATGCAGCTCCTCTCTCTGAGACAGTGGTACCCACTTCTCCAAAAAGATAGTGGAGAACTCCTTCCATGATAACAGCGCTGCACCTGCCGGCCTACGCCATTCATATACCTTCTACCATGTGAAGGCAGCGCCAGTGAACTGAAATGCGGTGAATGCTACCCCGTTGGACTTCAAAGTCCCCGTCGTTCGAAGCATACGTTGACACTTTTCAAGAAACCCCTGGGCATCCATGCCCTGAGCACCACTAAAACTGGAGGCTGAAGCCTACTAAACCTCTTGAGATGACGCTGCTCATCATCCGGCATAGCTGGCACCACAAAATCCTGAACTAGTACTACCGGGTGAGCTGGAGCTGCTCCCGGTGTCTGTAAACCCTGCATCACCTACTCAAGTATGTGAGCAGCGGGGGTCTGACTGCCTCCCCCTACCTGAGAAGTAGCCGTTGTAGTGGTGGTTGAGACTACCTGGGTTAGACCGATGCAAACTGACAGAATCTGGACCAAGGTCTCATGCAGACCCGGAATAATAATGGGCACTACTAGTACCTGCACAGGTACTGCTCGAGCATCAACATCTGGAGTCTGCCCTGAACTAGGCAACTGGTGGGTAAACAGATGCTGCCCCTGCTACTCTGCCCCTGCTACTGGTGGTCATCCTCCACGTCCGGTGGCACATCTTGCCATCTGCGAGAGAATAGAATACAGAAGTTTAGTTCTCATATCAACAAAGTCGCACGACAAGAATTTTAAGAAAATGAAGATTTTCCTAAAGGTTCGGCAGCCTCCCGATGATAAGTACAAACATCTTTGTATCGATCCATTAGAATCTACTCAACCGGCTCAAGACTTGCGAGATCTGGTAACTTAGGCACTAATACCAACTTGTCACGACCCAAACCCCCGGTCGTGATAGCACCCAACACCTTGTCAGGAAATCCAGACTATTCGAACACTCTCAACCCAAATTGTGAAGTTCCTCTTCAGTTATTTGAATTTAAAACACCAATTAATCAAATTTCAAATGGTGATAGTAATAAAACAGTACGGAAACCACAATAATTTTATAATAGCCCATAACAGATCTGGCGTCACGAGTTAGAGACTCTAGATAAAGTTGAGCAATATCCTATACATATGAAAGTCTAAATGCAAAAGTAAAAGAAAAACAAGATGAGGAATCAGGTCTTGCGAACGCTAGGCAGCTATCTCGATGACTCCGATAAATGAACTAGGCAGCATAAAAAAACTCAGCTATGCCCCCGGGATCCCTGTATCTGTACACAAGGTGTAGGGAGTAAAGTGAGTACTCCAACTCAGTGAATAATAGCAATAAATAACAATTGAAAGTAAGAAATCTCATAAGAACACTATACAATTGTATACCCAACAGTAAAGGCAACATAAAATAGCTAACCAGCGAAGAACAGGTGAAAATCTATCAAAGTTCGAAAATTTACCAACACTGTTGCGGTGCAAAACCCGATCCGTACATAATACTACTGCGGCGTGCAGCCCGATCCAATAATATCATATATTGCTGCGGCATGCAGCCTGATCAAATAGTAATTGTTGACTGCGCTCACTAGGGGTGTGCAGACTCTGGAGGGGCTCATACAGCCCAAGCGCTATAATACTACAGCGTGCAGTCTGATCCATATAATATATCATTGCAGCGTGCAGTCCGATCCATATAATACACTACTACAGTGTGCAGCCCGATCCATATAATATACTACTATGGCGTGCAGTCCGATATGTATATGTGTAAATACTGCTGCGGCGTGCAGCCCGATCCGGTGTATATCAAATAACCACACTATGGAGTCCTTGACCCCTCTCAGTCATTATAGACTTGGCCTCTCGGGCCCACTCAGCTACGACAGTGTTTCCAACCACATGTATTCCTCATTTAGAGTGCAAATTGCTGAGGCCAGTCCATATTATGTCTTACAGTTAAGAATATGACTGAGAGTATGATTTCAACAGGTAAAGTGAGGTCAATTATATCAACATGATCCCTAAGGGTTCTACAGATCATCACAAGGCCCCAAACATGGTAACTAGCCCAAAATATACTAATATTAACTCAGTCTCAGTCAAAAGTACAGTAGAGTCATCAATCGGGATGGACCGAGTATGAATCCCCAGCAATAACATCACCACACTCATCATATAGCGCGTATCTCATCTCAACATAGCAGCACATAGTGCAAATACGGGGTTTCAAACCCTCAGTACATCATTTATAACCTCAAGCCGGCTGAAATCCTAGCTCGCCTTGCACTTCCCTTACAAATCGCCCTCCTCGTGCATAGAATCTAACCAAAACCACAAGAAATACATTATAATAAGCTAATGGGATATAACCCAATTAAAAGAACTCGAAAAACACCAAAAATCATGAAGTTGGCAAAACCCGAGTCCCGGGCCCACTTCTTGAAAAATTATGAAATTCACATCACCGGATTTCTCGTCTCGCCACGAGTCCGTACATATAAAATTCATCAAAATCGGAGTTCAAATGCCCCTTCAAATTCCAAATTTACATTCCAAAAACCAAATTCTAGTTCTTCCAATTTTTACCCAAATTTCTAAGAATTAAAGGTTGAATCTTCAATAAAATGGTATTTCTAAGTCACGAGACTTACCTCCAATCACATCCCGTCAAAATTCCTTTCTACTCTACTAAAAAGCTCTCAAGGTGGTGCAGAAATGATGGAAAATGGCTAACCTTCGTGGAACAAAATGATTTAAAAGCCCTACTGTCCAACAGTCATTTACCCTATGCGAATGCGGTCAAACCCCCACCCGCATTCATGAAAAAGGAATTATCTTCACCAGCAAATTACTATACACGAACGCGTAACACCACATGTGATCGCGATGAACAAAACTGGGCTGCACCTGCTGTGAATTTCTGCAACAATTCTTGAGTCCAAACTTCCCGTTTAATCATCCGAAATTACCCCGAGGCCGCCGGGACCTCAACCAAAAATATCAACATACCCCAAAACATCATACGAACTTGTTCCAATCATCAAAACACGTCAAACAACACAAAAATCATCATTTCACCACGAACTCAAGACTAAGTTTATCAGATTCTTCCGAAACTCACATTCGACCAAAAACCCGACCAAAGGACGTCTGAATGACCTAAAATTTTGCACACATATCCAAAATCACCTAACGGATCTACAACAGCTCTCGGAATTCTATTCCGACCCTCAGATCAAAATCTTACCTACCAACCGGAATTCCCCAAAATTCAAACTTCACCAATCCAAGTCTAATTCTACACCGAACCTCCAAATTCAATTTTGATTGCTCTCCTAAGTCACAAATCAATCCCCGAAGCTAACCGAATTACCGAAACTCGTATCCGATCCCTCTAACCATATAGTCAACTTCCAGTCAACTTTTCCCAAACAAGCTTCCTTCTAAGAGGCTAAGTGCCTTATTTCCAACTAAAACCAATCTAATTCTACCCGATCAACTCAAATACTAATATTGAAATATGGAGCAACACAATATGGGAGAAACGGAGCAGTAACTTACGTGACGACGGGCCAGATCGTCACACATATCTAATTGACTTTGTTACTGTGGAGAGTGCAATAATTTGTGTCTAATTGACATGGATGTGTGAAAAATATGAAGAAAGGTACTGCTACAAAGCTTTAGTGCTTCAACAATGGAGATCTAGGGCTTTTCTTAAAATAAGGAAGAAGAAACACTTTAAAGAAATACCCTTATTATGGTTGGGCATTGGGTATAGTAGTTTCAAGCTCCAAGTCAGCGTGAAAAACACGCACAACAAGTAATTAGGACTAATGACGCTATATGTGTATTGTCAACGGTCAAAGTTATTTATTAATTCTCAAATATACAAGTAAGGGTGCTTAAATGGAAAAGTTAAAAATTTATTTACCGGAATAAAGATCAGGTGCAAGTTTAAGTGGCTACAAGGCTATTTTGCCTTTCATTTATTTAGTACTAAAAGTTTTTTTTCGTACCTATATTGATTAAATTTATTATGTCACGACCCTGGTTCACCAATCGTGAACCTGTCATGATGGCACCCTGTCTTCGCGACTAGGTAAGCCTAACACAAATGCAGAATTTACAGCTTTCACGAACAACTAAAAATAATAGCGGAATAACATAGAAAAATATAATAGGCGTCGGTCGGCACATACAGTTTACCACAAATTCTAGAATATATAACCATCAAGACCCGGAAACTCACTGGTAAACACAGGCTAAAGAGAGTAAAACTGTGGATCTATCCACCAAGAGTACCTATACAACCGAAACAAATAGGAAATAACTAGTGTCACTAAGGAAGAACAAAAGAAGACTTTCTGGATCTGCGAACACAACAGATGCATACCTCGAGTCTCCGGAAATATCTTCTCGATCATCGGTAGTGTGCCTGATCAGATGGACCTGGATCTGCACAATAAAAAGTGTGCAGAAGAGTAGCATGAGTACACCACGGCGGTACTCAGTAAGTACCAATCTTAACCTCGATGGAGTAGTGATGAGGAAGGTCAGGGCCCTACCGAGAATAATAATAATAAAATATCAAATAGTATAAAGTAGGAGTAAATCTGAAATAACAGCAAAATAAGATAAAAACTACAAATCATCTGCAGTTAACTTGCACGAAAAATTAACACAACACGTACGAAATCAATGGCACAGGATCTCCGAGAATTGAACCCGCAGTCCATTTATATCAGTGACCAGGATCTTCGGGGATTGAACACGCAGTCTATTTGTATCAGTATCACAGGATCTCTGGAAATTGAACCTGCAGTCCTTTTATATCAGTATCACAGGATCTCCGGGAATTGAACCCACAGTCCTTTTATGTCAGTATCACAGGATCTCCGGGAATTGAACCCGCGGTCCTTTTATATCAGTATCACAAGATCTCCCGGAATTGAACACGTAGTCTTTTTATATCAACATAACAGGATCTCCGGGAATTTAACCCGTAGTTCTTTTATATCAGTATCACAGGATCTCCGAGAATCGAACCCGTAGTCCACAGAACACAACACAATCAAACAAAGAGAATGCGCATAGAGAAATGAAATACACTGCTACGATTAACAATTAAATTCAATTTCAACATGTTCCACAAAATTCAATTAAGATAAGTAGGCATTTAGACAGTTAATCCTATCTAATCATGCTTCCCTAGCTAACACAGGATAAGTCTTGCAATTAAACCAATCAAATAACAGAGATAACACTGATTGAGCAATTCAAGTAAAGTGGATCTTTCAACAATTTGAGCAAGTACACGCTCGTCACCTCGCGTACAAGGCATTTAAATCAACACATAATATAACCTAGGGGAAAAGATCCCCCACACAAGGTTAGACAAGCCCCTTACCTCAATCCTGATACAAAACCGCTAAGAAATAATGCCCTTGCCACGAGTATTCGACTTCGAGTGGCCCAAATCTATTCAAACCAATTACATAGTGTAAATAACATCGCAAGTAACTAATTACATTGTTAAAATTAAAGCCAAGGTGCAAAAATAGGTAAAATGAACAAAATACCCCTCCAGCTATCAGCTCGGAATCCAAATATTTTTATGTTTTCAGAACCCTCGCACTCTCACGAGTCTAACCATATAAAATTTATCAAATTCGAAGTTTGTTTGCCCTTTCAAATCATCGATTTTCTATTTTTCTTAGGCTTCAAGCAAAACCCCAATTTACACCTTAATTCCTCCAATTTTCAGCGATATAGGTGAAGATTCTAGGATGAAATCACGCAATTAGATCATAAAACCCACTTCCAATTGATATCTAGGTGGAAATCTGTTAATCCCTCGTCCCCTAGCTTCAAAACTTGCCCAACAATGGTGAAATAATGAAACCCTCGCGGATGAAATGTTATTTAACTGATCTGTCCGTCATACAATCAACACTATGCGATCGCAACACCTTCACTGCGATTATATAGAACAAACTTTCTGTCCCCCAAAATTGATTTATGCGATCGCACCGAACACCCTGCGATCGCATTGCTTCATCAAACAACTCTATGCGATCGCATACCTATGCCCGCGATCGCATTGAACAAAATAGAGAACCTGGGACCCCTAGCCAATACATTACACGATCGCATAGCTCATCCCGCGATCGTAGAGCACTAAACTTACCAACTATGCGATTGCATCTCCCAGACTGCGATCGCATTGAACAAAATCTGAGCCTCATCCATACCTTCTATGCGATCGCATCACTACCCTTGTGATCGCATAGAGCAATCGTCTGCAACACTAATAACAGCAATTCAGTTGTGTTCTTCAACTCAAAATGGTCTGTTTGACCCCCGGAAACATCCCTGAGGCCCCCGGGACCTCAACCAAAACCACCAACCTACTCCAAATCAAGATATGAACTTGTTCCAATCCTAAAAACACATCATTAAACACAAAAATCATCAAATTAAGGCGGATTCAAGCCTAAGTTTCAACCAAAACTTCCGAAACCTATATTCCATCAAAAACCCGACCAAACGATGTCCGAATGACCTAAAAATTTGTAGACATATCCAAAATCACCTAATGAAGCTACTAAAACTACTGGAATTCCATTCCGACCCTCGAATCAAAATCTCACCTATCAACCGGATTCTGCTAAAATTCCAACTTTGCGAATTCAAGCCTATTTCTACACCGGACCTCCAAACTACATTCCGGACATGCTCCCAGCCCAGAAATCACCTAATGGAGCTAACAGAACCATCATATTTTCATTCCGAGGTCGTCTTAACACTAGTCTGAATACGAACCATTTTTCAACTATTAAACTCTCATTTGGGGACTAAGTGTCCCAAAACTCTTCGAATTCTAGAACCGAACATCCCGACAAACTAAAATAGCAGAAACGAACTTAGGGAAAGCAGTTAATGGGGGCTAGGGGCGTAAATTCCAAAAACAACTGGCGGGGTCGTTACATCCTCCTACACTTAAACATTTGTTCGTCCTTGAAAGAGCATAGAAAACATACCTGGGGTAGCAAAGAGATGAGGGTACAGGATGCGCATATCCTGCTCGGTCTCCCAAGTCGCCTCCTCGGCCGGCTGACCCCACCACTGGACCTTCACCGAAGCGATGTTCTTTGACCTTAACTTTCTGATTTGCCTGTCCAAAATGGACACTGGCTCCTCAACATAAGACAGATCCTTGTCCAGATGGACTGAATTGAAATTAAACACGTGCGACGGGTCACCATGATATCTTCGGAGCCTAGAAACATATAATACCGGATGGACTCCGGCTAGGCTTGGAGGTAAGGCCAGCTCATAAGCAACCTCCCCAACTTGCCTCAAAATCTCAAAAGGCTCAATAAATCTCGGACTCAGCTTCCCTTTATTCCCAAATCTCATGACACCCTTCATGGGCGATACCCGAAGTAGAACCTGCTCGCAAACCATAAATGCCACATCGCGAACTTTCTTGTTCGCATAACTCTTCTGTCTGGACTGGGCTGCACAGAGTCTATCCTTAATCACCTTAACCTTGTCCATTGCATCTTAGATCATCTCTGTACCTAATAACCTGGCCTTGCCCGGCTCGAACCAACCCACTGGGGACCTGCATCTCCCACCACATAGGGCCTCATACGGTGCCATCTGAATGCTGGACTGATAGCTGTTGTTATAAGCAAACTCTGCCAGTGTCAAGAAGTGATCCCATGACACTCCAAACTTAATCACGCACGCACTAAGCATATCCTCCAAAATCCGAATAGTGCGCTCAGACTGCCCATCGGTCTGGGATGAAATGATGTGCTCAGCTCCACCCGAGTACCTAACTCCTACTGCACGGCTCTCCAGAACCGTGAAGTAAATTGAGTGCCTCTATCTGAAATGATGGAAACTAGAATACCATGCAACCGGACTATCTCCCTAATATAGATCTCCGCCAACTACTCCGATGAGTAAGTAGCGCACACTAGTATGAAATGGGTGGACTTGGTCAGCCAATCCACAATGACCCAAATAGAATCAAACTTCCTTATAGTCCGTGGAAGTCCAGATATGAATTCCATGGTGATGCGCTCCCACTTCCACTTTTGGATCTCAATTTGCTTTAGCAACCCACCCGGACGCTAATGCTCATACTTCACCTGTTGGCAGTTGATGCACCTAGAAACATAGTCAACTACATCCTTCTTCATCCGCCTTAACCAATAGTGCTGCCTCAAGTCCTGATACATCTTCGCGGCACCCGGATGGATGGAATACCACGAGCTATGGGCCTCAGCTAGAATCAACTCTCAAAGATCATCCACATTGGGCACACAAATATGCCTCTGCATCCTCATCACTCCACATCCCCGATGGTAACATCTAGAGCATCACCACGCCAAACTCTATCCTAAAGAATAAGCAAATGAGGGTCATCAAACTGCCGCTCCCAGATGCGATCAAATAGAGAAGACCGAGAAACCACAAAGGCCAGAACCCGGCTGGGCTCTAAAAGATCCAATCTAACAAACTGCCTGGACAAGGCCTGAACATCCTTCGCCATAGGTCTATTCGAGGCTGGTAGATAGGCCAAACTACCCAAATTGTCCGCCCGACGACTCAAGGCATCGCCAACCACATTGGCCTTGCCCGGGTGATAAAGAATAGTAATATCATAGTCCTTTAACAACTTTAGCCATCTCCTCTGGTGCATATTCAGGTCCTTCTGCTTAAGCAAGTGCTGCAAATTCCGATGATCAGTGTAAATCTTACAAGGAACCCCATAGAAATAATGACGCCAGATCTTCAAGGCATGAATAATGGCAGTTAACTCTAGATCGTGGATAGGGTAGTTCTTTTCATGCACCTTCAGCTGTCGGGACGTGTAGGCAATTACCCTACTGTCCTACATTAATACTGCTCCAAGTCCAACTCGTGAGGCATCACAATAAACTGTAGAGGACCCCGAACCGGTAGGTAACATCAAGATAGGGGCCGAAGTCAAAGATGTCTTGAGCTTTTGGAAGCTCGCCCCATGCTCCTCTGTCCATTGGAAAGGGGCACCCTTTTGGGTCAATCTAGCGGGCCTGGGCCAACCCTGCACGGCCTCCACCTTTCTCGGATCCACTCGAATACCCTCGCTCGACACCACGTGGCCTTGAAATGCCACTGAACTCAGCCAAAACTCACATTTACAGAACTTTGCGTATAATTGCTTCTTTCTCAGAGTCTGAAGCACTATCCTCTGGTGCTGCTCATGGTCTTCCCGACTTCGGGAATATACCAAAATATCATCAATGAAAACAATCATGAACAAGTCAAAATATGGCCTGAATACACTGTGCATCAAATGCATGAAAGCTGATGGGGCATTAGTCATCCCGAAAGACATAACGAGGAACTTGTAATGACCATACCGAGTCCTTAAGGCCGTCTTCAGGATATTTGGCTCCCGAATCTTCAGCTGATGATAACCAGAGTGCAAATCAATCTTGGAGAATACCTGTGCGCCCTGTAGTTGATCAAATAATTCATCAATACGAGGCAAAGGATACTGGTTCTTCATTGTAACTTTGTTCAGCTGGCAATAGTCAATGCACATACGCATAGAACCGTCCTTCTTCTTCACAAACAATAGAGGAGCACCCCAAGGCGAAACACTGGGTCGAATGAAACCCTTACCCAACAACTCCTGTAACTGACCCTTCAACACCTTCAACTCAGGAGGAGCCATGCGGTACGGATGAATATAAATGGGCTGAGTGCCCGGCAAAAAATAAATACCAAATTTGATATCTCTATCAGGTGGCATGCCAGGGAGATCAGCTGGAAACACATCAGAGAAATCTCGTACCACTGGGACTGAATCAATAGAAGGGGTGTCAACACTGACATCCCTCACATAAGCTAGATAAGTAGCACACTCCTTCTCAACCATACGTTAAGCTTTGAGAAAGGAAATAACACTGCTGGGGGGTGTGATCTAGAGTACCACTCCACTCACTACGTGGAAAGCCTGGCATAGCCAGTATCACGGTCTTGGCATGACAATCAAGAATAGCATGATGGGGCGACAACCAGTCCATGCCCAGAATAATATCAAAGTTAACCATACCGAGCAATAAAAGGTCAGCCCTGGTTTAAAAACCACAAATAGTGACCAAACACGACCGATACACATGGTCCACAACCAAAGAATCTCCCACCGGAGTAGAAACATAAATGGGGGAACTCAAAGAATCCCGAGGTACACCCAGATGTGAAGCAAAATAAGAGGACACATATGAAAAAATAGAACCAGGATCGAATAGAACTGATGCCTCTCTGTGACTAACCAATATAATACCTGTGATAACAGAATCAGAGGCGACAGCTTCAACGTAACCAAGAAAAGCATAAAATCTTGCTCTGCCCCTTCCTCGAGGGCGGCCTCTATCACCCTGATCCCCACCCCTAGTTGGCTGGTGATCGTAGCAAACTCAACCCGAAGGAAGAGCGGGCACAACTACTTTTACCCCAATAGTGGTTCGGGGTCAATCCACAGGGAGTTGGATATTGGAGTGAGAAATTCTGTTGTACTAATATTGTGATTTAGCTTCTAATTTGACTTCAATCATTTTTGTGTTTTCTCTTTACAAACTATATTATAAACTACTAGTATGAAATCTAATTATGCTAAGATTCATTCTAAGTGTAATATGCAAATAGGAAAGGGGACTAGGGAAGTAGCATTTACCTAGGTGGAATAACTAATGGGTAATGAAATTCAATGCAAAGATGATGTAATGGGATTATTGGATAACCGTTGCTCTATGCATCTCACATCTCTCGGTAGAGAGAACAATTTTGCCCAATTGACTCTCGAGAGACCAATTGGGTAGGCTAATTTGCCCAAGCAACTTTTAGGCTCAAGTTGGGTAATTACTCTCTCGAGGTTTATACCCGTTACTTGGGACTACCATTCTCATGGGTCCATCCCAAATCCTTGTTGGAATTGATTGAGAGGTTTTAGACTTTCTTTCTCAAGTAGAGCCCAAACCCACAAAACTAGATTTAGTGTTTGCAACCACAAAATCCCAATGAAAAACATTCAATCAACACAAATCCTAACACCCACACTCATCTAAGCATTTAATAATCTAACCCATTAATTACCCACACTAGGGTTGGGCTACAACCCAAGCGATGGGTTTAGCTAGCCATAGAAATTGAAGAAGATGAAGAAACTAAAGATGAAATTGACATTGTAATTGATTACAAATTAAATCTAATGTTAAAATACTAAGAAATTGCCCAAAATAGGAATATATAATGTTCTCACGAGCTCAGCCGTCAATATCTAATGTCTGACATAACCTAAAAAAGTAAAAGAAGCTATTTATACTACACAGTAATTTCCGGACAAAAGTAGCCCTGCAGGTCTCACGCGGACCGCACACTTTTGTCGTGCGGCCGCGTAGGGCATTTGGGCTTCAGATTCTCTTGCACTGGAATAGGCTACCCGGACCGCACACTTATGTCACGCGGCCGTGTAGGTACAGTAATGCGGACCGCGTAGAAATGGTACGCGGCCGCACTATGTAATTTCTCCAGTTGCGACCTCTCTAATTCCTCACCCACGCGGGCCGCAATGATTTGGCACGCGACCGCGTGGCATTCTTCCTTGAACAGTTCTTCTCTGGTCTTCATCATTGCGGACCGCACAATAGTGGACGCGGTCTACGTGGATTTGCCTTTGAACTGAGCCTGCTCTGAACATTCCTGCGCGGCCGCACACTAAATCAGTGCGGGCCGCACAGTAGAAGCTTTGACTATTCTTGCTCTCTGAATCGACCTGGCGGCCGTACACCAAAACAGTGCGGTCCGCACAGGCTTCTTTTGAGTCCTTCTGCTTCTTCCTTTGACGCTTAGCCGGTTTCACTCCTTTTTTAGCCGATTTGACGGTATTCGTCCTTTTGTCGCTCAAACTTGCAAAGTAGCGCACTTGTAAGCAATTCAAGGCCAGTTCAACACATTTTATGCACAAAGCTCGGGCAAGAAGGGGTTTAAAAGCATGCAAACTTCCTAGTTATCAACTCCCCCAAACTTAAACCTTTGCTTGTCCTCAAGAAAATCAAAAATTAAGACCTAACTTTTAGAGAAAACACACCAAAACAAGCCCTATTTGTCTGAGGGTAACCTCACAAACATCAATTGGGACAAACAATTGTCCCTAATGCAAATGTATCATTGACACCTTTTTGAAAATTTGAAGCTTTATGGATCAAGTGTGACGCAAGAGCTTCGAGGGTTGACTCGATCCATCAAAGAGCCTTTCTCGAAACACTTTGGTTATTGTGGACCCCAAACTCGTACATCTTCGGCTTTCCCTAAGTGCACCTCACCTTTTAGAGTATTTGCACAGAAATCAATATAGAGGATTTCACACTCGCTCTCTCAAAGAAGAGACCCTAAGCCCGACGCTAGGTACCATAGGCTTGCCCTTTATGTAAGTATCCACTAATGTAGGCTTTTCTCAACTTGAGATCATATAGGACTTTTGGGAGTCATTGTGAAGGCTTTTTGGGTAGGGTAGGAATTTGGCTCTTATTGGTTCAACCTTCCCTAAATCGCTTCTTTTGATTCATTGATGGCACACTTTCTTGAGTCTTTTTGAACATTTCTTCTTTTAAGGATTGAAAGAGAGACACCATGGAACTCTTCCTTTTTGCAATTGACACTTTTTCTTTGATCACTTCATTCACATTATTCCTTTTTCCTTTTCACTTTTCAAATCTTTTTGGTCCCCCTTTTTGGGTCTTATTCAACTTTTTGTTTGTTTTTCTCTTTGTTTCCTTTTTTCAATGCTTTCCTTTTCCTTCTTGCTTTTGTGCCTTTTTACCACATTGGTGCCTTTCTTGTGCCTATATTGTCTTCCCCCCCCCCCCAAACTTATACTTTTGCAATCACTTTAAGGGAAGATTCTGGGTGCCAAAAGAAGGTCTAAATTGAAACGGGTATAGGCTTGCACTTTGGTTTATGAAGGAATAAGGTTTAAGGCTCAAAGGGGTGACTAGGGATCCATTTATTGGTAGGTTGGAAATAATTATTCAAGGTATGTTCATTTGGATCAAAGATGGCCTACACTCACTTCTCAAGTCAAGTTTCACCTAGGATTTCGCCTCAACAAATATTCGGGGCATGTTCTAGACCATTGGTACGGTACTTGGGCTCGCAATTATATTTCTCACCACACCTACACTCAGAGATCACCAAAAAGGGAGTCGAAGGCCCACAACAACCTCGGATACAATTCAAGCACGCGTTGGTCCATATGACCAATTGATGGTTGTTCGCTCAACACAAGATTCTCAAGGCCACAACTTTCACCATTCTAGACACAAGATGTCTTTGACCATAAGATCGGAGACAAATGTGCTAGGCCCAGGTGAAGTTTGCCCGATGTACCCTTAACTATCAAAAATTTGAAAATCAAAAAGAAAAAGAAAAACTGACTCAACCCTTAAGAAAGTTGTCACGCTATCTATCATAGGGAAGAGCCACCCGGTTCACACAACACTTTACCCTTGGAAAGAATCGTGGCATTAAGAAAACCAACGGTTTGTTGAAAACTTAAAACAACGTCTAATGATCCTACGAGAATAACCAAAAATGAAAGAAATCCAACTCAAAGCATATGAATATATACAAAGATAGATTCGAATACACAAATCCAAAGAGCTCAAAATGAAAACTAGAGTAAATCAAAGTATTAAAATATATACAAATACTACATCTAAGAATGTACTAAAAGTAATCAATATATACAGTCCAAAATAAAAACAGTAGGGCACACCCCCACGAATAAGAACTAGCATTGTCCCCAATGCTAACTATCAAATAAGCATAAAAAAGAAAGGATATAGATGGCCCCTCAAGCCTGATCAACCGGATGACTCTGCTCACTAGCTCCCTCGTCCGCTGTAGTTGTGGGGACCTCAGACTGGTCCCCAACCTGCTGCTGTGCTGCTGGGACAGGTGCCTGCTCTAGAGGAGGCTCATCTGCTGTTGGTGCACTGGAGGGCCCCTCCTTCTCAGGAGCTACCATAATCACAACTCCCTCAGTGTTGGGGAGTTTCCTCTTCTTGCGTGGCCTGGGATCCTCCTGTGGCTGCTCTGCCTGTGGCTCTACGGCCGGCTCTCCAAACAACAAGTCCAAAGGAAATTGATCCGCTACCAGCTTGTCCACCTGCTCCTTTAGAGCTGAAACTGACTCCGTCGAGGCCTTGGTCTTTCTCAACTTTCTATGCTCCTTAGCAAGGCTCTTGAGAGCCTTGCTGTGTGTGTCAACCACCTCAGCCAAACTGTCCTGCTTCTTTATCATCTTTTCTTGGTTATCCAGGATCTTCTTCAGTGTATCCTCAATAGAAGTTGGGACCTCCACCGTCACTGGTGCACTATGAGCCTGAACCGCTGTCATCAATGTGGACAACTTGGATGTCGCAGCCGACATCTAGTTGTTAAAACTGGTCAATGTATAGGTAAGCTGGTTCGCAGTGAACCGGTGAGTCTTGGAGACTGGAATCTCCGATCAGCAGTAGAGGAGGAAGGTGTTGTGGAAGGACCCAGAGGGAGAGAAGTGGTCTGCTCAGTGGTGGCAACTGGCTCCTCAGACTGGCCAGTTGTGGTGGAAGTGGTGGCTTGGCTCTTCTTAGCCGTCTTATGGTTGTCCGAACCCTTTTGATCATACCACGAATAAGCCCCCGCCGGAGGCACCAATACATCATATTTCTTTCTTTTCACTTTCATCTTCTTGAAGTACAATGTCAATGTGTTGGGGAAGGGGTAGTTTGTCTTGGTCTCGTGGCCCATAGTTGAGATTACCCGATGCATGATATTTCCCACATTCAATGGGAAGCCGGCCATAATCAAAGCTACAAACACCATACGATCAATCGGCACTGAATGATCATGAGTGGTAGAGTCCAAACGGTTGCAGACAAAGGTCAACCACCCTTTTGCTTCAAAGCTGAGGGTCTTTCTATAAATCCTCTCTTGTGCTTTGAGCCACACCGGAACAGTGCTAGGAGCGGCTAGCACTTCTGCTAACCAAGGACGGGACTCCTCTTTCAGGGCCAACTTCTCCAGATATTGGGACTCATCTTCATCCGCGAACCCCAAGAATTCATTTAAGGACTTCCCATCAAACAACACAATTTGATCCCTTACTTTTGTAGCGGTGGAATCTCGGACTATATGGTGGATGTTTGCGTAGAATTCTTTGACCATGTGCTCATTTGCATTTTCCACCCGCTCCTTGAAGAAGCTCCAACCCTCTCTAGTATGGAAATGTGCTTGCGCATGAGGGTTGTGCGGTAGCAAGTCCGCATCAATGAATCTCCTTTCCTGAATCAATCTTCTCTTTGGCCACCACTCTCTGAACTTGTGCCATGCCAATTGACTCACAAACCTATCAGTCCACACATTAGGGTCCCTTTTCCGCTCTATACCACCCACCTGTGGCTCTCCTCCTTCCGCCTGTCCTCTACTCTCCCCTGATAGTGATGCTGTGGGAGAAGTGGAGTATTCATCATCACTGTTCTTTTCAGCTCGAGACTCATCAGACGAGTCTGAGACTACATTTACTGGCTTGGAGGTGGTAGCTGTGGGTTGGTCTTGGTCTGGAGATGATGACACCATGTTGGGTACTGAGACGAACATGTGGGAGGGGGCAGACTCCGAGGTCACACTTCTAGAAGGTATGTAGTCATTCCCCGTGGAATGAGAGGCCGCCCTGTCAGCTTTCCGAATCAACTTTCGGGTTTTCTTTATGTTTTCCCGGGCCTCCGGGGTGAGTTTTACAATCCCTTTTCCTTTGCCCCCTTGGGAGGGACCACCCCTCCCGGGTTGTTTACCCCCACGTTGTGCAACATGTTTCTTCGGCATTCTCTGTAAAAAGTAGAGTCTTGATTGGTTAGTCGAAGCACGTAAGCAGTGTACAATGCAAGAAGAATATATACAAAGAACAGGCACAGTAGGGTAACAGGAATCACGCGGACCGCAAACTTTTGCCACGCGGTCTGCACAGGCTAAGCAGCTAAATGCACAATCCTCTGATGTTGACCCACACGGACCGCACTGATTTGTGTCGCGGCCACGTGAGGTCAACGCGGTCCGCCTAGAAATGGACGCGGTCCGCACAGAAGAGACTACCAAATGTCACATTCTCTGAACCTTGGGCACGCGGTCCGCACTGATTTGGACCGCGGCCGTGTAGGTTTTGGATCTTCATGAAAGTCAAGCACGCGGACCGCACAATAATGGTGTACGACCGCGTAGGGAAAAACTTAACCGATAGGATGTTTTTGTTCAATTAAGTCCATTGTTTTCAACACCACGTGTCCTAGGTGTCCCTACTCTGTTATTTTAACAAGAAACTTAGCCCCAATTCTATAATTATCATGCTTGATTCTAATTTATCAATTAAAAGATGGAAAAATTAAAGAAAATAAGAAGTTATTCTAGCATTAATCAGTTTATGTACAAAATAAAGTAATGTAGATGATGAATTAGAAATGAAATGTTACCAAGGAGTAGTTGTATTTGCAATTGAAGCACAAGATATACGGGAATGAACAGTGAAAAGCTCTTCAGAAGAAAATTTGGCCAAAAGGTTTAATGAAGGCCAGGTGTCCCTATTTATAGGAAAGGACGTGGGACCCCTCACTTACCCACCTGCGCGGCCGCACACTTTGGTCACACAGACCGCGTAGGAATTATCCATATGTTCATTTGTCCAGCAAAGTCACGCGAACCGCACTATTTTGTGTTGCGGCCGCGTGACAAACTTCAGAAACCTGCTCAACTGACTAGTTTCCACGCGGACCACCCTGATTTGGTGCGCGGCCGCGTGGTAAACTTCATAGACCTACAAATTTTTATCCAATTTTGTCCACCCCACGCGGACCAAACACTTTTGCCACGCGGGCCGCATGGGTTTCATTAGGCTCAGTTCTTTGGCTTAGACAAGCCACGCGGACCGCACTGATTTGTTGTGCGGCCGCGTGGCCAAACTTCAGAGACTTGTCACTTTTATATTTTCCCTGCATTGTTTCAACATACTACCTGCAACACTTTACACACTGTTAGCTCAAAAATCCTATTCTAGTGATGAAGAAAAACAAAAAAAAAGAAAAAGACATGGGTTGCCTCCCAAGAAGCGCCTGATTTAACGTTGCGGCACGACGCAAGTTACCATTCCATCATTTCAAGTGAAAGAGTGTCACAACCTGGCTATCATCCGGCTTCCCCAAATAGTGCTTCACCCGGTGCCCATTAACTCAAAATATTTCACCATTCTTTTTCATTATGTCAAGAGCTCCAAACGGGGTCACACCTACTACTTCAAAAGGGCCACTCCACTTTGACTTTAGCTTTCCCGGGAATAACCTCAACCGAGAATTGAAGAGAAGGACCATGTCACCAACCTTGAATTCCTTGCTTCGAGCATATTTGTCGTGAAGATACTTCATCTTGTCCTTATATAAGGACGAGCTGGAGTATGCATGAAACCTGAACTCGTCAAGCTCACTCAAGTGATCTACCCGGAGATTTGCCGCTACATCCCATTCCAAGTTCAGCTTTTTCAAGGCCCACATCGCTTTATGCTCAAGTTCTACCGGAAGATGACATGCCTTAACAAACACCAACCGGTAAGGAGACATACCAATTGGAGTTTTATAGGCTGTCCTATAAGCCCAAAGAGCATCATCTAATTTCTTTGAACAATCGATCCTATTGGCATTGACCGTTTTAGACAAGATGCTCTTGATTTCTCGGTTTGAAACTTTGACTTGGCCACTTGCTTGAGGATGGTATGGGGTGGTGACCTTGTGATTCACTCCATACTTGGTAAGCAATGCATCAAAAGATTTGTTGCAAAAATGAGAGCCCCCATCACTAATGATAGCACGGGGGGTCCCAAATCTTGTAAAGATATATTTCTTCAAAAAGTTCACAACACTTCGGGCTTCGTTGTTAGGAAGAGCCACGGCTTCAACCCACTTCGACACATAGTCCACTGCTACCAAAATGTATGTGTTCCTACAAGAACTCACAAAAGGCCCCATGAAGTCAATGCCCCATACATCAAAAATGTCAACTTCTAGAATGGTGTTTAGAGGCATCTCATCTCTCTTTGAAATTCCACCGGCCCTTTGGCATGCATCACAACTCTTCACTATATCACTAGCATATTTGAAGATTGTTGGCCAATAAAAACCACAGCTTAAGACTTTGGAAGCCGTCCTCACTCCCCCATGATGACCACCATAGGAAGAGGAGTGGCAAGCCTCCAAGATGCTCATTTGTTCGCTCTCCGGGACACACCTTCGAATCACTCCATCCGTGCAAATTTTGAAATGATACGGATCATCCCAATAGAAGTCCAAGCTATGCCGCGTTTGCTTTTTTCTTTGGTTGGAAAAGAGCTCACATGGGACCACACCGGACACAAGATAGTTGGCGACATCGGCGAACCACGGCATATCATGCATTGACACTGCGAAGAGTTGTTCATCCAAGAAAGAATCATTAATTTCAAGGCCATTGGATGGCCTCCCCTCCTCCTCCAAACGGGACAAGTGGTCCGCCACTTGATTTTCACTAACCTTGCGATCAAAAATCTCTAGATCAAACTCTTGAAGAAGTAGGACCCATCTCATCAACCTTGCCTTGGAGTCCTTCTTTGTCATCAAATACCTAAGGGCGGCATGATCGGTATGAATAATCACCTTGGCCCCCATAAGATAAGGACGAAACTTTTCCATGGCAAACACAATAGATAGCAACTCCTTCTCGGTGACGGTACAGTTCCTTTGAGCCTCATTCATCGTCTTGCTTGAGTAGTACACCGGATGGAACATCTTGTTGATTCTTTGGCCAAGTACCGCTCCTACCGCCACATCACTTGCGCCGCACATAAGTTCAAAAGGCAAATTCCAATTAGGTGCGGTAATGATGGGGGTAGTAGTCAATTTTTGCTTCAACAACTCAAAAGATTCCTTGCATCTCTCATAGAAGACAAACTTGGCATCCTTCTCCAAAAGCTTACACAATGTGTTCACAATCTTGGAAAAATCCTTTATGAAGCGCCGATAGAACCCGGCGTGCCCTAAGAAACTCCTCACCCCTTTGACAGAGTTAGGGGGAGGGAGCCTTGAAATAACCTCTATCTTTGCTTTGTCCACTTCGATGCCATTCTTCAAAACTTTATGGCCCAATACAATTCCTTCTCGCACCATAAAGTGACACTTCTCCCAATTAAGCACAAGGTTTGTATCTTCACATCTTGCCAACACACGATCCAAATTGGCCAAGCAATCGTCAATAGAATCCCGTACTACACTGAAGTCATCCATAAATATCTCAAGAATGTCCTCCACCATGTCGGTGAATATCGCCATCATGCACCTCTGAAAAGTAGCTGGGGCATTACACAATCCGAATGGCATTCAAGAGAAAGTGAATGTGCCATAGGGACATGTAAAAGTTGTCTTTTCCTGATCCTCCAGGGCAATGAGTATTTGAATGTACCCCGAATAGCCATCAAGGAAGCAATAATAAGCTATACCCGCAAGTCGGTCCAACATTTGATCCAAGAAAGCCAATGGAAAATGGTCCTTCCGTGTCACCTTGTTGAGCTTCCTATAGTCCATACACACTCTCCAACCCGTGACCGTACGGGTAGGAATCAATTCATTTTTTGCATTGGTGACAACTGTCATGCCACCCTTCTTTGGAACACATTGGACCGGAGAGGTCCAAGAACTATCCGAAATGGGGTAGACCTCCCCGGCATCCAAACATTTGATAATCTCCTTTTTGACTACCTCTTGCATGGCCTCATTCAATCTTCTTTGGTGCTCAAGTGATGGCCTAGCATTCTCCTCCAATACGATCTTGTGCATGCAAAAAATGGGGCTTATACCCCGAATATCTGCCAAAGTCCATCCAATTGCTCGCTTGTGCTTTTGTAAGACCGCCAAAGTGGCGTCAACCTGCATGTTAGTTAAGCAAGAGGAAAGTATAACTAGCAAAGTGAAATTAGGACCCAAGTATTCATCACCGACCCTATATGTCAATTCTCCCGCTTCAACATCCACTAGAGCTTTCCCGGTGGCTAAGAATGGCCTACCAAGAATGATAGGGACTTTGAAGTCCACTTCACAATCAAGAATGACAAAATCGGCCGGTAAGATAAACTTGTCAACTCTCACTAGAACATCATCAATAATTCCCAAAGGCCTTTTCATAGAACGATCCGCCATTTGTAACCTCATTGAAGTTGGATGGGGTTGTCCAATACCCAAGGTCTTAAACACGGAATATGGCATGAGATTGATACTAGCACCCAAATCAAAAAGTGCTTTAGCAAAATTAGCACTTCCAATTGTACAAGGAATGGTGAAAGCACCGGGGTCTTCTAGCTTAGGAACCATGGAATGAACTATGGCACTCACTTGGTGAGTCATCATTATCGTCTCACAATCCATCGACCTTTTCTTTGTCACCAAGTCATTCATAAATTTAGCATAACCGGGCATTTGTTCAAGTGCCTCCACCAAAGGCACATTAATGGTCAAGCTCTTCATCATCTCTATGAACTTCTTAAATTGATTATCTCCTTTTTGCTTTGCCAATCTTTGCGGATAAGGTGGAGGAGGCCTTGGCAAGGGTGCCTTGGTCTTTGGAATAGATGGCTCGGGAATATCAATGATGTGTTCCCTAGAAGGGTTCACGGTATCTTGAGACTCAATCCCGGCCTCATCCGCAATGTCAATCCTCATATCATTTGTTGTAATAGGTTCAACCACATTGTCATCATTCATCGGCATGTCATCATCATTCAAATATCTTTCCGCATCGACAACTCGATTCTCATTTGAGGCATTTACAACACCGCCTCTTCCACTCCTATTTGTCACGGCCATCACATGATTTTTCCCTTCCTTCGGGTTCACCACCGTGTCACTTGGTAGTGCACCTTTAGGTCGGGAGTTCAAAGATTGAGAAAGTTGGCCGATTTGAACTTCCAAATTCCGGATTGAAGTATTGTGAGAAGCTAGTTGGGCATCCAAATCTTGATTCTTTTTCATCATTTTCTTGAGCATGACTTCAATTCGACCCATATCATTGCCCGAAGAACTTGATCCTTGTGAATGGAAAGGGGGTGGATTGTTGGGTTGTTGATACATAGGAGCTCTTTGAAAACCTTGCCCCCGATTGTTTTGATTGCCACCATGTTCCAACCACCTTGATTGTTGTTGTTCCCCCAATTGCTATTATTACCACTCCAATTGCCACCACTATTTCCTTGATTGTTCCTATTATTGCCTTGATTGTTCCAATTGTTTCCTTGATTGTTCCAATCTCCATCATCGTTCCTATTATTGTTATTATTCCAATTACCTCTTCCTTGCTGGTTCCCCCAATTGCCTTGGGAACGCCATTGTTGATTGTTTTGATTCCCTTTATTGCCTTGGAAATTATTCACATATTGGCAGTCTTCATCTTGATCATCAAAGCCATCATTAAAAAATCCTCCATCATTGTTGTTCTCATTTTGATCACATTGGCCTTGTTGTGCTTGTTTCCCTCTATTCCTTCTCTTCAACATCGAGACATTCTCCATAGAATTCACTTGGCGCGGATTTTGCACTTGTTGAAGTTGAGCTTTCGCCAACTGATTCATGGTTGTAGTGAGCTCGGCAATGGCTAGTCCATGGTCATGCAACTCTTTATGTAGATGAATAACATTTGGATCTCTTTGAGGTACATCCGCCCGACTTTGCCATGCCGAAGAAGTGTCGGCCATTTGGTCCATAACATCACATGCTTCCTCCAAAGATAACTTCATGAAATTGCCACCCGCTAATTAGTTCACAATGCATTGATCCGTGTTGATCCCCCTGTAGAAATTTTGTTGAACCATAGCATCGGTCATGTCATTGTTAGGGCACTCTTTCATCATAGTCTGGTACCTCTCCCAAATTTCATGTAACGGCTCCGTTGGCTCTTGCTTGAAGGCTAGAATCTCATCTCTCAAGGCCGCCATATGAGTCTGGGAAAAGAAATTGGCAATGAACTTGGCCGCCAATTCATCCCATGTAGTGATTGAGTGATTCGGCAACCTCTCCAACCAATCTAGCGCCTTACCCCTCAATGAGAAAGAGAAAAGTCGCACTCGCAAAGCATCTTCGGACACATTGGTTTGTTTGCTTCCCAACAAGTATCTACGAACCCCTTCAGCATCACATTTGAAATTTGAAAGTTATCCGCCCGAATTCGGGGAGGAACAATGGCACTAGCATATCCTTGGTTTGTCATTGCTCTTGGCGCAACCCTTGGCGGTGGCGGAGGAGGGTCTGGGATTTTTTCCTGTTGATTAGCATTAGCATTTCAGGCCCTCCGTGGTACATTTTGTACCGGAAAGTCATCTTTCTCAAGGTCCTCTACCTCCTCCCCCGACATGGCATCGCCAAGGAGAATATTAGCATTTGCAGCCATTTATACCTGTTAGATTGAGTCAATAAAATTAGTAAAAGAAGGAAAGAAGAAGCAAAACACAACACTAGCAACACAATTAATCAACACCGTCAACTCCCGGCAACGGCGCCAAAAAGTGATCGTAGCAAACTCAACCCAAAGGAAGAGCGGGCACAACTACTTTTAACCGAATAGTGGTTCGGGGTCAATCCACATGGAGTTGGATATTGGAGTGAGAAATTACGTTGCACTAATATTGTGATTTAGCTTCTAATTTGACTTCAAGCATTTTTGTGTTTTCTCTTTACAAACTATTGTATAAACTACTAGTATGAAATCTAATTATGCTAAGATTGATTCTAAGTGTAATATGCAAATAGGAAGGGCACTAGGGAAGTAGCATTTACCTAGGTGGAATAACTAATGGGTAATGAAATTCAATGCAAAGATGATGTAATGGGATTATTGGATAATCGTTGCTCTATGCATTCATTCTCACACCTCTCGGTAGAGAGAACAATTTTGCCCAATTGACTCTTCCGAGACCAATTGGGTAGGCTAATTTGCCCAAGCTACTTTTAGGCTCAAGTTGGGTAATTACTCTCTCGAGGTTTATACCCGTTACTTGGAACTACCATTCTCATGGGTCCATCCCAAATTCTTGTTGGAATTGATTGAGAGGTTTTAGACTCTCTTTCTCAAGTAGAGCCCAAACCCACAAAACTAGATTTAGTGTTTGCAACCACAAAATCCCAATGAAAAACATTCAATCAACCCAAATCCTAACACCCACACTCATCTAAGCATTTAATAATCTAACCCATTAATTACCCACACTAGGGTTGTGCTACAACCCTAGCTATGGGTTTAGCTAGCCATGGAAATTGAAGAAGATGAAGAAACTAAAGATGAAATTGACATAGTAATTGATTACAAATTAAATCTAACGTTAAAATACTAAGAAATTTCCCAAAATAGGCGTATATAGTGTTCTCACGAGCTCAGCCATCAATATCTAATGTCTGACATAACCTAAAAAAGTAAAAGAAGCTATTTATACTACACAATAATTTCCTGACAAAAGTACCCCTGCGGGTCTCACGCGGACCGCACACTTTTGTCGTACGGCCGCATAGGGCATTTGGGCTTCAGATTCTCTGGCACTGGAACAGGCTACGCGGACCGCACACTTATGTCATGCGGCCGCGCAGGTACAGTAAGGCGGACCGCGTAGAAATGGTACGTGGCCGCACTATGTAATTTCTCCAGTTGCGACCTCTCTGATTCCTCACCCACGCGGGCCACACTGATTTGGCATGCGGCCGCGTGGGATTCTTCCTTGAACAGTTCTTCTCTGGTCTTCATCATTGCGGACCGCACAATAGTGGATGCAGTGCGCATGGATTTTCCATGGAAATGAGCCTTCTCTAAACATTTCTGCGCGGCCGCACACCAAATCAGTGCGGTCCGTGCAGTAGAAACTTTGACTGTTCTTTCTCTTTGAATCGACCTATGCGGCCGCACACCAAAATAGTGCGGTCCGCACAGGCTTTTTTTGAGTCCTTCGGCTTCTTCCTTTGACGCTTAGCCGGTTTCACTCCTTTTTGAGCCAATTTGACGGTATTCATCCTTTTGTCGCTCAAACCTGCAAGATAGCGCACTTGTAAGCAATTCAATGCCAGTTCAACACATTTTATGCACAAAGCTCGGGCAAGAAGGGGTTTAAAAGCATGCAAAGTTCCTAGTTATCAGCTGGGCAGGTGGGGTGGCAGCTGGAGCTGGAACGATGGCCTACTGACCCTGTGAACCATGCTGAGGCTGTGAAGTCTGTGGAGGCGCTCCCCTCCCGCGCCTGGGGCACTCCCTAACCAGATGGCGAGTATCCTCGTCCTCATAACAAGCCTTGGGAGGACGCGGTGGTTGTGACTGACTGGCCCTGCTCCCGCTAGACTGACCCCTGGAGGTACCCCGCGCAGGAGGTGCACTGGAAATTGGGGGAGCATAGTAAGATTCCTGAGGTGATAGAGGAGCTGGAGTACCACCAGCTGCTGGCAATGCTGAATGAATTGGACGTCCGAAATAACCCTTACCAAATTGATCAGCTGCTGCAGTACGGGCACCATAGAAATGACCCGACTCACGAGACCTCTTGTCCTCCATCTCTTCTTGCTCCCTAGCTAGCATACCCTCAATCCGTCTGGCAATACTCACCGCCTGCTGATACGGCACATCCATCTCTAGCTCTCTAGCCATGCTGGACCAGAAAGGCGGAAAGAGACCCTCAATAAACCTCTGTACTCTCTCCCGGACCATGGCGACCAAAGTCGGTGCATGTCTGGCTAACCGAGTGTAACTAATGGCATACTAAGATACTGTCATAGAGCCCTGGCGCAACCGCTCAAACTATGCATGCCAAGCATCCCTGAGGCTCTAGGGAACAAACTTCTTCAAAAATATGTCAGAGAACTGTGTCCAAGTCAACGAGGCAGACTCGACCGGACTATCTAACTCATATGTACGCCACCAATCACAAGCAGCACCTCGAAACTGAAAAGCAGTAAAAGAAACACCACTGGACTCCACTATACCCATAGTACGGAGGATGCGATGACACTCCTCAAGAAATCCCAAGGCATCATCTGAAGCTAAGCCACTAAACACTGGGGGATCATACTTCATGAACCTCTCCAACCTGCGCTGCTCGTCCTTGGAGGCAGCTGACCCACCTCCGGGCTGTACTGGTGCAGCAGGCGGTATAGGAATAACCTCTGGAACCTGCTCCAAAGTCACTCGCTTCTCAAAAGTGTGGGCTGCGGGAGTCTGGACCCCTCCCCAGGCCTGAGATGTGGCTGCAGCGAGAGGAAGCAACCCCGCCTGAGCTAGAGTAGTGTACATGCTCATAAACTGAGCCAGAGTCTCCTGGAGTGCTGGAGTCATAGTAGCTGTAGTAGATGTACCAGGTGCCTGTGCTCTAACCTAATCCACCGGTGGTGCCTCAGCGGCAGCGCGCGCGGGTGCTGTGGCTGCACCTCGGGTGCGTCCTCGGACTCTACCCCGGCCGCGACCTTTGGTGGCGGCAGCAGGGGCGCGGGTGCCTGATCCTCGCGTGTAGCACGTGTCCTCACCATCTGTGAGAGAATAGAAGACAGAAGTTTAGATTTGGTGTCAAAATATCGCACGATAAGGAATTCAACAGAAATGAAGAGTTTCGTAAACAATTACATAGCCCCTCGTAGATAAATACGGACGTCTCCGTATCGATCAGCGAGACTCTAAATAACAGGCCTGTGTCCCGTGACTCCTACAAACCTAGATCTCTGATACCAACATGTCACGACCCTGGTTCACCAATCGTGAACCTATCATGACAGCACCCAGTCTTCGGGACTAGGTAAGCCTAACACAAATGCGGAATTTACAGCTTTCACGAACAACTAGAAATACAGCGGAATAACATAGAAAAATGTAATAGGTGCCGCTCGGCACATACACTTTACCATAAATTCTAGAATATATAACCACCAAGACCCGGAAACTCATGGGCAAACACAGGCTAAAGAGAGAAAAACTGTGGATCTATCCACCAAGAGTATCTATACAACCGAAACAAAAAGGATATAACTAGTGTCACAAGGGAAGAACAAAGAAGACTCTCCGGATCTGCGAACACAGCAGATGCATACCTCGAGTCTCCTGAAATATCTCCTCGATCACCGATAGTGTGCCTAATAAGATAGACCTGGATCTACACAATAAAAAGTGTACAGAAGAGTAGCATGAGTACACCACGGTGGTACTTAGTAAGTGCCAAGCCTAACCTCGATGGAGTAGTGACAAGGAAGGTCAGGGCCCTACCGAGAATAATAATAATAAAATATCAAACAGTGTAAAGTAGGAGTAAATCTGAAATAGCAACAAAATAAGCTAGAAACTACAAATCATCTTCAGTTAACTAGCACGGAAAATTAACACAACACGTACAGAATCAATGGCACAGGATCTCCGGGAATTGAACCCGCAATCCATTTATATCAGTGACCAGGATCTCTGGGAATTGAACCTGTAGTCCATTTGTATCAGTATCACAGGATCTCCGAGAATTGAACCCGCAGTCCTTTTATATCAACATCACAGGATCTCCAGGAATTGAACCCGCGGTTCTTTTATATCATTATCACAGGATCTCTAGGAATCGAACCCCCAGTCCACAGAACACAACACAATCAAACAAAGAGAATACGCAGAGATAAATGAAATATACTGCTACGATTAACAATCAAATTCAATCTCAACATGTTCCACGAAATTCAATAAAGACAAGTAGGCATTTAGACAGTTAATCCTATCTAATCATGCTTCCCTAGCTAACACAGGATAATTCTTGCAATTAAACCAATCAAATAACAGAGATAACACTGATTGAGCAATTCAAGTGAAGTGGATCTTTTAACAATTTGTGCAAGTACACGCATGTCACCTCGCGTACAAGGCATTTAAATCAAAACATAAAATATCTTAGGGGAAAAGATCCCCAACACAAGGTTAGACAAGCCACTTACCTCAATCCCGGTACAAAACCGCTAAGAAATAGTGTCCTTGCCATGAGTATCCGACTCCGAGTGGCCCAAATCTATTCAAACTAATTACATAGTGTAAATAATATCGCAAGTAACTAATTACATTGTTAAAATTAAAGCTAAGGCGCAAAAATATGTAAAATGGCCAAAATACCCCTCCAGTCAACGACGCGGAATTGAAATATTTTTACGTTTTCAGAACCCTCGCACTCTCACGAGTCTAACCATATAAAATTTAAGAAAATCGGAGTTTGTTTGCCCCTTTAAATCATCGATTTTCTATTTTTCTTAGGCTTCAAGCAAAACCCCAATTTACACCTTAATTCCTCCAATTTTCAGCGATATAGATGAAGATTCTAGGATAAAATCACGTAATTAGACCATAAAATTTACCTCCAATCGAAATCTAGGTGAAAATCTCTTAATCCCTCGTCCCCTAACTACAAAACTTGCCCAACAATGGTGAAATAATGAAACCCTCGCGGATGAAATGTTAATTAACAGATATGTCCGTCATACAATTAATATTATGCGATCGCATCACCTTCACTGCGATCGCATAGAACAAACTTTTAGTCCCCCAAAATTGACTTATGCAATCGCACCAAACACCCTGCGATCGCATTGCTTCATCAAAAAACTCTATGCGATCGCATACCTATGCCCGCGATCGCATTGAACAAAATAGAGAACCTGGGACCCCTGGCCAATACACTACGCGATCGCATAGCTCATCCCGCGATCGCAGAGCACTAAACTTACCAACTATGCGACCGCATCTCCCAGACCACGATCGCATTGAACAGAATCTAAGCCTCATCCAAACCTTCTATGCGATTGCATCACTACCCTTGTGATCGCATAGAGCAATCGTCTGCCACACTTACGACAGCAATTCTGCTGTGTTCTTCAACTCAAAATGGTCCGTTTGACCCCCAGAAATACCCCCGAGGCCCCCGGGTTATCAACCAAAACCACCAACCTACCCCAAATCACGATACGAACTTGTTCCAATCCTAAAAACACATCATTAAACACAAAAATCATCAAATCAAGGCGGATTCAAGCCTAAGTTTCAACCAAAACTTTTGAAACTTATATTCCATCAAAATCCCGACCAAACGTTGTCCGAATAACCTAAAAATTTGCAGACATATCCAAAATCACCTAACGAAGCTACTGAAACTGCCGGAATTCCATTCCGACCCCCGGATCAAAATCTCACTTATCAGCCGGATTCCACCAAAATTCCAACTTTGCCAATTCAAACTTATTTCTACAGCGGACCTCCAAACTACATTCCGAACACGCTCCTAACCCCGAAATCACGTAATGGAGCTAACGGAACCATTGGATTTTCATTCCGAGATCGTCTTAATATTGTTCCGAATAAGGACCATTTTCAACTATTAAGCTCTCATTTGGGGACTAATTGTCCCAAAACTCTCCGAATTCTAGAACCGAATATCCCGGCAAACCAAAATAGTAGAAACGAAATTAGGGAAAGCAGTTAATAGGGGATAGGGGCGTAAATTCCAAACGACCGGACGGATTGTTACATATTACTTAGTTAGTGGATCGCGTGATGCACCAGAAAATTGGATAGTCGCAAAATTTCAATTGTGGTTCATACTTTCATGTCTATACATAACTCCAACTTCTAAATGTCTTTTTTCAAGTTAATTTCAAATACATCTTGTTGCAAATACCAACCAATATATGTTTTAATCGCCTTAAACCTCTTCTTTCTCAATGTACGTATTAGTGTCTAATTCAAACCACTCAAACCTGTATATGGAAGGTAGAAAAAAAATTATTGAACATTCTATCATACAAGTTTAAGCTATAAACTTTTAAGGGTCCGCATGATAATTAGAGATTGAAGACTATTCTGAACTGTGCAAGACAACCAGTAATGGCAAATGTCTTTGTAAAAGACCGTAGAATATAAACTCTTGAGTAGATTGTCCATGAACGGAAGCTTATTCCAAAATTGGACTCCCCCATATTGAAGATGAGAAAGGCCAACAAGCAAAACAGAGTGATAGACGAGAATAAAGAGACAATTGTCAATACGTTTGCAGTTCACTTGCATCTACAGAGATGTCTACACCAAATTATTTGTGAATACAAAATTAAATTGCAACCGCAATATAAATATGAAGAAATAAAGTTTTATTGATGACGTGGGTGTTAAATTTTTTTAAAAAAGGGTGTGAATGGGAAATGGAAGAGGCACCTTTTGGATCGCACCTCTCCATAAGAGGCACCTTTTAAATTGCACCTCTCCATATCACCCTTCCCTTGTCTATAAATTTAGAGGCTTGGCCTCATATTTTAGATATGAAAATCAGATGGGAAAATCTGGAAATTTCTCCCCTCTTTTTATATTGTTGCATTATTTTCAAATAAACTTAAGTGTCAAGTGTGATTTGCTCCGTCTGTTGAGTTCGCTGAAATTCTGCAGTTTCGATTGCCAGTGTTGCAGAATAGTTATTCCGTTCTATCCTGGGAGGAATTAATCCAAAACCTTGGGCAACAGTGAAGGGATTAAATTCCTTAAGGACACACAAGCAACTTGTGGGCTCGGAATTATTATTTCACGTTTTGTTTATTGAACTAACGTTTGTTTACTTCTCTTATTTTCTTATTTTTGAACACAGATTTCCAACAATCTTAAGGAATTTAATATTCTTTTCTGTGTTTGTCGTAACCTCTGTTTGTCAGATGCTAAACGAGAAAGAGAATTATTTTGTTGGCAGTTAGATAGAAATTTTGTTACTTTCTATTCCTATATGTGTCAGGGTAGACACTTAATTGATGATCTCAAAATATATTTTATTTGCATGCTATAAAATATATTAGTTGGTATACAATCTGATAATATGCATAAAATTATGTGGAAGATTATTTTCAAGGTTGTAAGCAGAAATTAGGCTTACATTGATACTTGAAAGTATTCTTGAGATCATGAATATAATATATGTAAATATGAACATATATGTGTTTGATTAAAGAATCAAATTGTTTAAAGAGTTATAATGATTTAGTTGGAAAAATCATTTGGAAAAGGAATTAAAATTCTCGTGAATTTTATACTCCCGTTATGGAGACTAAAATCTTCGTGATTTCTACTCCTTTTGAGATCAAAATCTGCACGATTTGTATTCATTCATTGAGATTAAAGTCTTCGTGACTTTCTACTCATTTGTTGGAAATTAAAGTCTAAGTGACTTTATACTCGTTTTGGAGATTAAAATCCGAGTGATTTTCTACTCTAATTTATTATTCGATTTGAAGATTAAAAACTTCATCGTCTATTAAATTTGATTGTGTCACATATTACTCGGTTTGAAGATTAAAAACTTCACCGTTTATTAGATGCTAATAAGTTCTGGCTTACCACAGAACTTGTGGGGGGAAGCTATACTTACAACTAATCGGATAATCAACCGTGTACCTCATAGTAAAACACAATCCATTCCTTATGAAAAGTGGAAAGGAAGGAAGCCTAGCTTGAAATACTTCAAAGTGTGGGGGTGTTTAGCTAAGGTACAAGTTCCTAAACCTAAAAGGGTTAAGATAGGTCCAAAAATGGTTGATTGTGTATTTATTGGATATGTAACCAATAGCAAGGCATATCGTTTTCTGGTTCATAAATCAGAAAATCCTGAGATTCACATTAATAAAATAATAGAATCGGATAATGCTGAATTCTTTGAAACTATTTATCCGTATAAAAAGGAAAGTGAAGTGACCTGCCAAAAGTCAAAACGACCTCGGGAGGAAATAACGGATGGTATGCCTAATGAAGAAAATCCGAGAAGAAGTAAACGTCAAAGGACATCTACTTCATTCGGTCCGGATTTTTTGACTTTTATGTTAGAAAATGAGCTTCAAACATTTAAAAAAGCAATGTCTTGCTCGGAAGCACAATATTGAAAAGAGGTTGTCAATAGTAAGATAGAATCCATACTTGGGAAAATGGTTGATCTTCCTCCAGAAAATAAACCTTTGAATTCTAAGTGGATTTTCAAAAAGTAAAATGAAAGTTGATGGTGCTATTGACAAATATAAGGCAAGATTAGTTGTCAAAAGAGTTTAGACAACGAGAAGGTCTTGTTAATTTTGATACATACTCACCGGTAACGATGATTACATCTACTCAAGTGTTAATAGCGTTAGCCGCGGTGTATGGCCTTGAAATCCATCAGATGAAATTAAAGAGAATCTTCTTAAATGGAGATTTGGAGGAAGAAATTTACATGGAACAACCTAAAGGGTTCATGGTTCCTGGAAAAGAAACGAAGGTGTGTCGACTTGTTAAGTCACCCAAACAATGACATGCGAGATTTGACCAAATAATATTGCCAAATAGTTTCAAAAATTAATGAGTGTAAATAAAAGTGTTTACATTAAGAATACTTCAAGTCATATATATAGTCGTTATTTTGATTATATGTTGATGAAATATTTAAAATGTGGGGGCTTTTATCTTATGCATGACAAAAGCAAATGTCAGACGTAATGTCTAAATTGATATTTGAAACTCGTTGATATAGCAGTTGGTAAATTCATCGGTTGTTTAGTCTTAATGAAGACTAGTTGATGAAACTACTAATTCAGAAGTTGGTCACATGTCTTTCTCGAAAGGTCATTTTTCTTTAATGAAAATTTATATTGTTTGGTTCTTTTATGAAATGATGTCACTTCGAAGGTTGTGACTTTTCATAAAATAATACGTCTGTACGTTTTAGTATGGAAATGGCCGTTCATGAACGGATATATTAATACATTGGTCTATAATGAGGTGAACCAACCGATGAACATGAACAAAATCCATTGCAAGTTGGATTTGTTTCATAAATAAAGGTGCTATAATTTGCATATCATATAGACGTATGAATAAATAGCATACAAATGCTTGGAAATGGCGGAGTGATTGAGAAATGTGTTATATATTAAAAGGTTATGGTCACAACTGACGCCAATCATTCCAGCTGTTATTATAATATACTACATTAAGTGTAGTCAATAATCTGATATGCAATCGAAAGTCGAGACGTAGTAGTCTACAACATAAAGAAGTTTGCATTGAATGTTTACGATAATGAAATGATTTTTGAAGTATTTGAAATATACTCTAAATTATGCTTTGCACTATAATAAGTATCCCGCGATAATAGGGGGGTATAGTGATGAAAATTAGATCACCGGTTCAATCGATTCTAAACAGTCGATGGATGAGCGATATCTTGGAAATTGTCCAAACAAATGTGCATTGACCGCTCTACAGTGGAGGCTCAGCTTATAGCCTTAGACAAGGCCGGTGAAGAAGCTGAATGACTCCTGAATTTCTTGAATGATATTCTATTTTTGCCCAATTTTTGGCACCTATATGTATAGATTGTGATAATCAAGCAAAAATAGGAAGGGCTGGGAGCGTTAAGTATAACGGAAAGTCTCGTCATATAAGACGCAGACATAGCACCGTTAGATAACTACTTTCTAGTGGAATTATCACAATTGATTATGTAAAATCAAAGGATAATTTGGCGGATCCGCTTACAAAAGGCCTAACTAGAGAGGGAGTTGAGGAATCATCTAAGGGAATGGGACTATGGCCGAGGACAAGTCATCATGGCGGTAACTCTACCTAGAATTTTGGAGGTCCGAGATCTAGGTTCAAGGAGCAAACAAAGTTATGCATGACCGGTTCAACATTGTCAAATATAATATTTTAGTCCATTCTCGTGATGAAGACAATGTTCAGTAACAAGGATAAAATGTTAAGACATTTTTTAATGGTTTCTAAGTTTGATACAGGGTATATCAAATAGTGTATCTACGGGATAACACGTTTAGGAATCACCTATGTAAGTGTGAAATGTAAGCCGCTTCAAGGAGAATTCTGTAAGGCCAATTCTCTATGCACTTATGAACCAGGTGGTGTTCATGGCTGAAACGAACACAACAATGAGAACCAAAGACGGTTAAGGGTTGATTGTGTGACTTATGGTTGTCTAGGTATACACCAAAGCTCGACGGTTCAAAGATATCAATTCTACCGATTGACCGAGTATATCCGACATAAGTTCACTACGGAAAGTTCAAAGGGAAACCTACTTATCCAGATGCGATTAATCCTACTTGCGAATCACACAGTATTTTCATGCATATTTTTTCACATACGTCCATTCCCCATTCATGTGGGGGATTGTTGAATTTTTTTAAAAAAGGGTGTGAATGGGAAATGGAAGAGGCACCTTTTGGATCGCACCTCTCCATAAGAGGCACCTTTTAAATTGCACCTCTCCATATCACCCTTCCCTTGTCTATAAATTTAGAGGCTTGGCCTCATATTTTAGATATGAAAATCAGATGGGAAAATCTGAAAATTTCTCCCCTCTTTTTATATTGTTGCATTATTTTCAAATAAACTTAAGTGTCAAGTGTGATTTGCTCCGTCTGTTGAGTTCGCTGAAATTCTGCAGTTTCGATTGCCAGTGTTGCAGAATAGTTATTCCGTTCTATCCCGGGAGGAATTAATCCAAAACCTTGGGCAACAGGTGAGGGGATTAAATTCCTTAAGGACACACAAGCAACTTGTGGGCTCGGAATTATTATTTCACGTTTTGTTTATTGAACTAACGTTTGTTTACTTCTCTTATTTTCTTATTTTTGAACACAGATTTCCAACAGTGGGTACAATTCAGTTTATTTCCTTGATTCTTCTCTCCTGATTATCTCCGTGATTCGATGGCTAGAACAACGTATTTCTCGAACTAGGATGTTGAAGGCTTTTATGGATTTATTTGATATCCATGAAGTATGTTGTGGATCTTCTTGAAGTATTTGATTATCAAGAATTATCCGGCCACTTCTTGATCTCTTTGTGAATATTCCGTGAGTTTAAACTCTTTTCGAGATGATCTCCATTTTTTGAGATATTTTTTAAAGGATTATGTAACCCTTATAGGAGTGACCTAGGCTTTAGGTAGCCTCCAAACGACACTGACAGGCTCCTAAAATTTCAAGAGATCTTATAGTATCTTGAATTTAGGATTTAGCTCGATCCATTAAATTTTAATGTCTACAAGCTCAAGAAGGAACCGTGGGTGAAGAGGCAGACTTCATCAAAACACCACCTGCACTACAATGGCATGAAAATCTTAAATATTATCCAGATAAATCTTTCTCAATAATATCAACCAGTTAGAAAGTGTTGTGAATTAACTTACCCTGTCGTTATAGCATAAGTGGGACTATGATTGTAAATGAGGTTGCAAAGTACTTTGTTAGTTGCTGGCTTATAGAATATTGTCTAGCTTCACTGCTAATTACAAAGAAAAATAAACAAATAATAGAAGAGGCAAATCAAGAAACTCAGCATTAACTAGAAATGACAAAATAAAGTTAAATTAAAGAAGAACAAAAAAAAAAAAAGAATTAAACTCAATAGGTGCTCATTCAACTATGATGATTACAATCGAGTAACTGTGACATCGAATTTGTATACCTGTTAACAACAGCGGCAGTTTTTTTGCATAAAGTTTTCCAATCAATTGCTCAAATTTGACTGCGTCTCTATTGGAAACGAAATTCTTGTTCACAAACTAAATACCTTATTTTTGTTTATCACTGTTGTGAGCACGTGATTTTTGCCCTGCACGAGAATTACTCCCAAAATAAAAAAAATATATATAGTTTTGTGTTGTGTGTGATTCTCTGAATTTTGTTTGATTTTTGTTTTTAATCGTTATCCGCATTTTTATATGTGCATGTTTGTTTGTTAGACTAATACTAAAAAAAAAAATTTAAAATACAAAAATAATAATGTTGCAATTTTGGCATTTAAGTTCTATTTAGTTAATTAGGTTTATTATTCAAATGATGGATAAATAAAAGTCAAAAAGAAAAATAATTCATCTTTTACATTTTTTAGCATTTAAATGCCTAATTGCGTCATTTGTATTTAATTGATGTTTGATTGTGTTTGATATTTGTTAGTGTAATTTAATTAGTGTTTAATTTGATTTGATTTTGTTTTGTGTAATTAGAATTTTTATTTTTATAAATTAGGAACTAAATTAAGGAGAGAAAGAATTGGAGAAGAAAAACGCTAACTGGGCTGTCTATTCTCAAACAAAACCAGGCCCAAATAATCTACCCAAATCCGGCCCAAAAATACCCAACTTAGTCCATCCCAGCTTTTAATCTCGGCCGTTAATCCCTTGTAATCCGATGGCCCAGGTTAATTCACCATTTTAATATACCAAAATCAATCCTAACCCTAAACTCACCTTCATTCACTTCCTCTAGGAAATTAACGCCGCCGCCGCCTCTCTCCGCCGGCGGACAACCGCCAATCACCCCCAAATTAAGACCATAGCTTCCCCTTCTCCCCCTCTACACGAATCCTTTACTCATCTTACTCGAATCATTGTCAAACTCTTCGAATATTAGATCGAAAGTTCGCCGGAAATCGAGAATCACCCCAAATCACTCCAACTTTGCACCATAGACTCACCCCACCTCCCTCACACCCTAACCATCGTTAGTTCCCTTCGAATCTGGCCAAAAATTGTTAAGCCCCAAAATCGAGGTCCAAGAACCCTAAAAACCGAATGGGAAATTTTCGTCGCCGGATTTCATTGAATTGAGGTCTAATAGACCTTAATTGATGTGTTTTCACTTGGAAAACATTTCAATTAAGGTCCTTTCGACCTCGAATGACCAAAGCCCAAGCTGTCGAGTCTCCATTTCCTCTATTTCGAGGTATTTCTTTTCCTTCTCGTTTCTTGTTTAATTGTATTCGACGGTTTAGTTTAGTTATTTTGTAGTTTTTCGTTTGTTGTTATTTTTCTTTGGACATTCTTCGATTTTTCTATTTTTCCTCATCTCTTTGGGACCTTTTTTATTTGGTCGATCTGTTTGCTTGTTGTTCTTTGTTGTTAACGTGTAGTTGTAAGTTGAATTCACTTCGATTTTAATATCGTCGATTGGTTGATTTTGGATTCCAAAAACTGTGCTGTCCGAGGTTTTTCTTGTATCATTGATTTGTCGACTATATGTTATCGATTATACATTTTGTAATCGGCTGATTGAATATCGTCATAGGTTTGTTTGTTAAAACCTTGGAACAAAAATTAGAACTGTTTAACCTGATCTGAATTCACTGTTGGATCGAAATTTTGTGATTTTTTAAACAGAATTGTCTTGAATATAATTGTTCAAATCTCAAATTACAAATTAGGAAAAGAAAAGCTGAGTCAAAAAGTGCATTGCACATGAGATAGGTTGTTTAAAACCTGCTGGACAGCAGTGTTTTCCAATTCTGTTATGCCTTTAGGATTTGATTAATTATAAAATCCGCCTTTAGACAAATCAGGGTGGAATAATCAGAGAATATCAAGATAATAATGAGTATTTTTAACTTTGTTAAGTGTTTTAAAAGCTGGAAAATCAGAACAAGCATGGGGAAAATGATTCAAAAGTTAAAGGTGCCCATGTGCTAAGGAGAGAGGTTGAATTTGATTATTCAGGAAAGTGCAAGAGGGCTATTAAGTTTGGCTATAAAACTGGCAGAACACTGAGACAGAGGGAGGGACTTACTGGAAATACACACTGGAAAAGAGATAGAGCAAGGAGAGAGTTCTTCTTTTTTTTTTTTCACATTTTGACAACTTCCAAAAAACAAAAGCCTTTGAAGAGAATAGTTACTGTTTTTGTTGCCTCATTTAGGATTTGAAATAGCTGAAACCCTTTCTTCTTTTCTTTCTACTTCTGTTCTAGACTTTTCCAAGTTAAAACATCTGGAGTCATTTGTAGGTTTGAATCTGTTTTGTTTAAATCAAGATTCCATACCAATTGGTTTGGCCAAGGTTGTTTTGGTTTGTTTTGGTTTCTACTGGTTTCGCACTATTCGGGGGTTGTTTGAATTGAGCTTTGGTTTGTTGGTCAATTTCCATCTGTTATTCTTGCTGGATTTTTGCTGCTGCCGCTGTTTGTCTTACTGCTTTGTTCATTGCCGAACAAATCACTAACCTCCTCTCTTGCTTTTGAAATCCAGGTACATATTTCTCAGGTTGCTCGACCTGATTTTTCTTCGTTTGACAATGAAATGAGATCAACATTTTAAGCTCTGTTGTTGGAATCGAAACTGGAATGAATTCTTTTTTTTGTTTAGATTGTTATAATTAAATTAGGACCATCTTAGATTACAATGGATTTCTGTACTATTAATTTAGGACATTGAAGCACAACTGTTTAACTAACTATTAAACAGATGCATAAAATTCAAGTATATCTTTAGTTGTTGGAATCAATGTTTATAGCTGGTTATATCTAAATGGGACAAGTAGTTGTTTATATCCAAATAAGATCAATGTTTTAAAGTTCTGCTGTTGGAATTGAAGTTGGAAAGAATTCTGTTTTTGTTTGGTTTGTATAATTGAATCAGGACCACTTTAGATTGCAAACAGATGCATAAAAATTCAAGAATACTTTTAGTCGGGATTTAATCCACTAACTTGATATGTATTAGCTATTGACATGCGACTTTAGGAGTAGAAAATTCCCGCAGTTGCATTCGTCAAAAAATGGTTTTGCAATAATACAATAGTTATTCCCTTAATCGCAGTCTCATGCACTCGACTAGAAAATAATTCAATAACATAATATTCCCGTATCATGTTTGGTAAACAACGCAAGAAGAAATTCAATTTGAGCTGCTTGATGAATCGAAAACGTAGTATAGCCATAACCATGTTTAGCTTTACTTGAACGACGCATGTCGGTACACAAGCCATAATTGAAAATGAATAAAGAATCACATATGGTCAAGCTCCCAATAATCTCTTTTGAAACATGATTTAGAATTCCCCTCCTACCTAATAGGTCGTTTCTATTTTTAGTATGCAAAGTTATAACAGAATAAAGCGGTTTGAAATGGATTGAAAGCACATAGGCCATAACATGTATTTAAAATCAGATATTTTTAGCCATTTATAATAATTGAAGCGACCGTGCTAGAACCACGGTATCCGGGGGTGCCTAACACCTTCCCTCGAGTCAACAGAATTCCTTACTTAGAATCTCTGGTCCGCAGACTTCATTTGGAAAGTCGAAAATTTCCTCGATTCGGGATTTAAATAAATCGGTGACTTGGGACACCTTAATTTATTCCAAGTGGCGACTCTGAAATAAATAGAATAATCCCATTTTGAATATTGTCACTTAAATTGGAAAAACTCCCTCGCGCATCTACCATCCGGGGTAGGGGGCGCGCCAAAAGGAGGTGTGACAGCTCTGGCGACTCTGCTGGGGAAACAAACCCAGAACCACTGGTTCAGGGTTTAAGAATTCGAGCTTTGAATAATTGTTGTATTTGGCTTATTTATTATATGATTTTATTATATGTTTGAATTTAATGTGCTAAATATTGCTTTTACCGCTTTGATATTTTGTGAATTGTATATAAATTGTGCCGATACCCATTTTTCCTCTTCCTGAGTCTTTTGAAATATAATATCGGGCATTTGCTGGACATAGCCCGTTTTTCTCAAGATAGCTGTGGTGCTTGGCACCCGGTGAAGGATTTTGTAGTCACACATGTTTAGGCGGAGAGTTTTGTCAATTAAGCCGGAAAGCCATGCTACCGGTGCACCGACACTCTTCGGCTCGAGTTGTCCGCTCGAGTTAAAGCCAGTCTAGACACTTTTTCCAACAGGATGATGACTTAGAATAACAAAACCTTGTGTCGGATCCCCGATAGGAACGTTTATTTGCATCATGTGCATATTTGACTTAGGAGGCTCAACACAGGGGTTGGGCCTGTCTAGGACAGTTGTACCTGAAACAAAAGACCAGCTTGTTGCATCTTTCTGTGTGCATTTATTTGTTTCGATCTTACATGCCAACCGGTTTGTTATTAAAAAAAAAAAAAGAGGGTAAGAAGTGGAAGATGTCAATCAAATGGAAAACGAGATGCTTTTCTTGGAAAATAATTTTTTGAAAAAAAAAATGAAAAAAAAAATCTCCGAATAAATTTTGTTAATTTTAAATAGTTAGTTTCTTTAAAATGTCTCCTTTTGAAAAATGCAAAAAAAAAAAGAAAAAAAAATTTGATTTTATTAAAGATAGGTTAGTTTCTCTGAAAATAATTTGTTTTAGAAATGCTGTTTAAAAATAATTTATTTTCTTTTCTTAAAATGATTTAGTTCTTTTAATTCCGAACTATGCGGGTCTGATTCTCACCGGATGTGAGATACGTAGGAAAATCTCATCGGTTCCGACCCCAATTTTTTATTAAAAAAAATCAAAAAAAAAATATTTTCATTTAGTTCCTTCATTAAAATCTTTCTTTAGAAAATTAAAAAAAAGGGTAAAGTAGTTTTAAAAAAAACTAAAAAAAATGGTTTCGTTCTTTCTACTACTTTTCATGAAATAAAAATAAAAATCAATAAAAATCAAAATTGAAAATATGATTTTACTCCAAAGCAAATAATTTTTTTCTTAGAAGTCTTTCTAAAAGCAAAACAAAAAGCAAAAACAAAAAAAAAATAATAAGCAAAAATATAAATATATTTTCCTTTCTTCTTTTAAAGCGTTTCTTTCAAGAATTAAAAAAAATATTTATTTACTCCATTCCCGATTATCCGAACTACGTTCGGTCTGATTCATGCGGGGACATGATACGTAGGCAATCCACATAAGATTCGACCATCACTAAAAAAAAAGAGTATAAAAGAAAATTGATAAAGAGAAAAAGAAGATGAAAGCAAAGGAAAGTATAAGCCGGAGTAACGCATTACAATCGAATCCAAGTAGCAACACGATCAATTGTATAAGTGCATCACACCCAACGTGAGATTACTTATCTGTTATGTTGTCTCAGACTAACCGTTTGTTTGCCAAACTCCAGGTTTTAGAAAAGGGTGGTTGATTTTGTGGTACTCTGGCCTCACATTCATACTTCACGAGGTCCAAAGAAAAAGTTCAGCAACCCGTTGCTAAATCAAAACAAAATACCCATCCTTATTTCACAAGGTCGAAAAGAAGTGCCAACATGTCTTCAGAAATCCCTCTACCAACTGTTCCCGTTTTGGAAGAGAGCTCCGTGTCAGCCATTCCGGCTACTGAGTCAGCAGCTGCAGAAGAAAATAGAATTTTGCGCTGTCGCATGCTGGAGATGTTAGATGACTAGAATAACAGGAAAGAGCCCCCAAGTCTGATCCCTGGGTTCCCCGAACTATTCCTCAGGTCAAGTGGGAATTCTAATACTCCCACCAATTACCCACCTACTCTGTTTGGGTATTCTAATGTCACAACCCTCTCTGAATCACCCTCCACTTCCTATCCTCGGGCGACAACATTAGATACATCTAGAAGAACGTCGGTTGGTTTGCCCGTTCCAATCGCGGCGCATCCTGCCGCACATACTTCTTTCTTTGACTCCTCTTCTTTTACATTCCCGGCACCACCCCTTCCACGGGACCTACCCATTTTGCCGCCAATATCTATCCTCAGCTCATGCCAAGCCAAAATCCAAAAGCTCCCGAACGGGATGAAATGGCAAAAAGAATGAGCAGCTTGGAACAGAGTTTGAGAAACATGCAAGGTCTAGGTGGACAGAAAAGTGTTTCTTATGCAGATTTGTGCATGTTCCCACATGTCCATTTGTCGTCAGGCTTTAAGACGCCGAAGTTCGAAAAGTATGACGGGCACGGCGACCCTATTGCTCATCTAAAGAAATACTGCAATCAATTGCGAGGTGCCGGCGGCATGGAAGAATTGCTGATGGCATATTTCGGAGAAAGCTTGATCGGGATAGCATCAGAATAGTACAGGGATCAAGACATATCTCGATGGCACATTTGGGACGATCTGGCCAGAGATTTTGTAAAACAGTTCCAGTACAACATTGACATCGCGCCAGACAGGAATTCCTTATCAAACTTGAAGAAGAAGCCCTCAGAAAGCTTCAGAGGATATGCTATCAAGTGGCGCGAGCAAGCATCCAGGGTGAAACCCCCCATGGACGAAATGGAAATGGTCACTACTTTCCTCCAAGCTCAGGAACCAGACTATTTCCAGAACATGCTGTCAGCAATGGGAAAACCTTTCGCAGAGGCGATCAAGATTGGGGAAATGGTAGAAAATGGTTTAAAGACGGGAAGGATTTTGAGTCAAGCGGCCATTCGAGCGACCTCCCAAGCAATCCAAGGAGGGTCTGGAGGAATATCAAAGGGTAGGATGAAAGAGGAAACATCCATGGCAACTTCGGGTGATAGAAGACACCACGCTCCTAGACCCTTCTTTTCGGAAAGAACCCCCCAACATTATTACTCTGCTCAGGAAATGTCCTATATCCCTCAACCATACGCGGTCATGAATGCTCAACCTTTTGCGCAACCGCAACAGCATGTCAGTAGAAACCAAGCTCTATTTCCAAGAAATCGGCCTCCCCACCAGAACCACTATAATCCCCGACCTCCGCAGAATAACCTCCGTCCTTGGGAACAGCCAAAGAAATCAAACTTTACCCCAATTGGTGAATCTTACTCTAATCTATTCCCGAAGCTTGTCCAAATGGGTCTACTGCAGCCGGTTCCTCAGAATAGACAAAACCCGGCATCGCCTTCCTACAAAGCTGGTGTCAGATGTGCATATCATTCAGAGGCGGAGGGCCACCATACTAATGACTGTTGGACTTTGAAACAAGCGGTGGAGAATTTAATAGAGCAAGGGAAGATTGTGTTGAAGGATGTGGATGTCCCAAATGTGACCAATAATCCGCTACCTGCTCACAATAACGGGCCGATAGTTGGGATGATTTGTGAAGACGAAGAATTCGATCCAGCGCTTAAGGCCATAATTGTTATTTCTGACGTGGAAAGGAAGCCCAAGGCGGCCCCGAAACAAGAGAAAAGGGAAAAAAAGAGTAAAATCACTGAGTTCGAACCAGAAAAGGAAATTGGTGCACCTAAGCAAGCCTATGTGGCATGGGGGGCAATTAAGACACCGCGGCTGAATGAGCCAGTGTTTGTTGGACGCGTACCACAAAAGCTTAAGGACCGTCAAGAGGAAGATAATGAGGATTTCATGACTGAAGAGAGTGAAGGAAAACATGAGGCAAAGCTCTGCGATACCCACATGTTCAAGCCAGGGAAAGGGACTATCACCGTTGAGATGGGATCAGACACTAAACTCCCAAACTGAAAGGCTAGGCCATTCCCGATCAGGCGGAAGCCCAGTAAACTTGTCCTACCGCATTTTTCTACATCCAGAATTATTTCAGGGTTTAAATTGGATGTTTCTTTTAGTTTTTATCTTTAAATTTCCGAATGTGAACCCTGTTTTATCCTTTCGATTCCAAGAAATGAAATTAATATTTCATCGTCCGTTTCCTTTTCTTTTGTTATTTTTTATTCTTTCAGATTTGTTTTAGTTTTCTTTTCTCTCTTTTCTTTAGTTCAAATCATGCAGCTTTAAATAACATGACATGCTTGCGGACTTCATGCCTAGATCCCAAAACGCTGTCGGACTTCAGAATAATGAATCGAGAGTTGAAATGCACAAAAGTTTATTTTTGAGGAAATGAAACAATGAATTGGAATAACTGAAGGAAAATTGGTTCGCATACAAAAGGGGTGTGTTGTACTCAGAGAATACCCGAGTAGTTATCCCAACAAAGAATGGCCCATGCTTGCAACAAGAAAGTGCGGCCCAGGAATCTCGAAATAAAATAACCGACGTTAAGGCGCATTCCTCCTCATTACTAAGAGACAACAGGAAACTTGGCTCCTAATTGGAAAGATCCATACATCATCTGGAAAATATCACTAGGAGGGACACTGTATCTGGGAGACATTGAAGGGAATGATCATGAAACGGCAGTCAATACAGATATAGTATAAAAGTACTATGTCAGGACCTCCTGCGACATTGGCTTTTGTATAATTGAGATGACGAAGGCTTTCTTTCTTGCTACCCCAAACACTACCAACCCTTTTGTAAACCCTTTGAGCCGGTTACATTTCTTTGGCTACCCTCTTTGGAATCCAAATTCAAAAAAAAAAAAAAAGAGAAAAGAAAACCAAAAACAAAACAAAGTACCTGAACTACGTTCCGACTTGATTCCGAAAGGATACGTAGGCAACCTCTCCTGAGGTTCAGTCACACCAAACCAAAAATCCTAATTTCCCCAAAATTGAAACTGGGGCAGATGATATGTCGGTTAAGTTTAATTCCGTCAAGATGGTTCCAGAGTTGTAATTCCATTCAATTTCCTTTTTACCCAAAAACCTTGTTCAAGTCCTTCAGATCAATTGGCAAAGGCAAGGAAGTGAAAAATGTCATTGATGGAGATCTGACACAGCTTGATTTAAGAGAAACAAAATGAGAGAGTCTTGTCGGTGAAAACCTTCGGGCACCATAAGGCGATGGCAGTTGGAGAAGTTAAAAATGAGAGAGTCCATTTAGTGAAAACTTGAGAAGAGCACTATCGGGCGACAGTGAGAAGAGAAATGAGAGAGGTCAATTGGCAAAAACCCGAAAAGGGCATCGCCGACAAAAAGAAGACCTCCCTTTACTAAAAAGAATTTTGGCAAGGTTCCCTGGTTTTGAAATTGACAATCAATGGGTTCATAAGAAGTTGGAAAGTTTATGTGGGTCAGGCGTCCAGTCCAAGAAGCATGTCATGTTCATTTGAAGTCAGCATGCATCCCAGATAAGCCCTTAATTTCCCCGAAAGGGACACTTCTCTTTAAAACTCATTTTCTTGCTTTTTGTATAGTTATTCTTTGAATCCCTTTCGGTTTAATTTTAATTCTGAAACTATTACAAAAAAGGGCGGCAGGACCGGTTTTATAGGACTCCGTCTGGTTAAAAAAAAAAGAAAGTTGAAGAAAAACCCAGCTTCAGTGGTGTACTGATACAATCCCCGATTTGGTCGTAATGATCGATTGTTTCCTAAGGAACCGATGTTTGGAAGAAAATGGAAATCGAAGGCTAAGGTCTTAGAAGAAATAGAATGAGGCAGAGCCTACACAGAAAGTCCTCGTGGAATCCCGAGGATGAACCCGGTCAGTTTGAAAAGAAGTCATCCCCAAAGACAATTGGTAGCAAAGTTCTCAATAGAAGTGAGACAAGGATCAAACAATGAAGATAATCAAGGCCACAAAGTCAACCACTTTTTCAACTAATAAAATGTTCTTTGTTGAAAGCAGGTCTATTTAATTGTGCAAGAAGAAGGTATAACCCAAAGAAGTGAAGTACGCAAGCATTGAAATGGCTCTGGAACAAGGAAAGCACATAAAAAGGGAAGTTTCTTTTCAAAAGCTTTATCTTATGCATTTGTTAAAAACATTTGTTGATGGTTAAAAAGAAAGCCTAAAAGAAGGCCCAAAAGGAAGAATAAAAGAAAAGAAAATGAAAACTCCAAAAAAGAGAATCAAATCATGTCGGTTCAACATCTGTTTGGACCCCGGTTAGAAAAACTGAGGGTCTTTCCGGCCAGAAAGCCGCGAAACTTTTATCCCCGGTCAGAAAGCCGTGAAACTTTTATCCCCGGTCAGAAAACCGAGGATCTCCCAGTCAGAAAACTGCGGAGCCATTTATTTTAACCCCGGCCAAAAAACCGAGGGTCTGACGGCCAAAAAACTATTAGACATTGTTTGAATTCTAGCCAGAAAGCCGTGAAACTTTTATCCTCGGTCAGAAAACCGAGGATCTCCCAGTCAGAAAATCGCGGAGCCATTTACTTTAACCCCGGCCAAAAAACCGAGGGTCCGACGGCCAAAAACCGTTAGACATTGTTTGAATTCCGGCCGAAAGCCGTGAAACTTTAATCCCTGGTCGAAAACCGAGGATCTCCCGATCAAAAAATCTGCGGAGCCATTAACTTTAACCCCGGCCAAAAACCGAGGATCTGATGGCCAAAAAACCGTTAGACGTTGTTTAAATTCCGGCCGGAAAGCCGTGAAACTTTTATCCCCGGTCGGAAAACCGAGGATCTCCCGTCAGAAAACTGCGGAGCCATTTATTTTAACCCCGACCAAAAAACCGAGTGTCTGGACGGCCAAAACACCGTTAGACATTGTTTGAATTCGGCCAGAAAGCCGTGAAACTTTTATCCCCGGTCAGAAAACCGAGGATCTCCCAGTCAAAAAACTGCGGAGCCATTAACTTTAACCCCGGCCAAAAAACCGAGGGTCTGATGGCCAAAAAACCGTTAGACGTTGTTTAAATTCCGGCCAGAAAGCCGTGAAACTTTTATCCCCGGTCAGAATCCGAGGATCTCCCAGTCAGAAAACTGAGAAGCCATTTATTTTAACCCCAGCCAAAAAACCGAGTGTCTGGCGGCCAAAACACCGTTAGACATTGTTTGAATTCCGGCCAGAAAGCCGTGAAACTTTTACCCCCGGTCAGAAAACCGAGGATCTCCCAGTCAGAAACTGCGGAGCCATTTATTTTAACCCCGGCCAAAAAACCAAGGGTCTAGCGGCCAAAAACCGTTAGACATTGTTTGAATTCCGGCCAGAAAGCCGTGAAACTCTTATCCCCGGTCAGAAAACCGAGGATCTCCCAGCCAGAAAACTGCGGAGCCATTTATTTTAACCCCGGCCAAAAAACCGAGGGTCTTGCGGCCAAAAAAATCGTTAGACATTGTTTGAATTCCGGCCAGAAAGCCGTGAAACTTTTATCCCCGGTCAGAAAAACGAGGATCTCCCAGTCAGAAAACTGCGGAGCCATTTATTTTAACCCCGGCCAAAAAACCGAGGGTCTGGCGGCCAAAAAACCGTTAGACAGTGTTTGAATTCCGGCCAAAAAGCCGTGAAACTTTTATCCCCGGTCAGAAAACCAAGGATCTCCCAGTCAGAAAACTGCGGAGCCATTTATTTTAACCTCGGCCAAAAAACCGAGGGTCTTGCGGTCCAAAAACCGTTAGACATTGTTTGAATTCCTGTCAGAAAGCCGTGAAACTCTTCTTCAAAATCCTGGCCAGAAAGCCGTGGAACGTTTATTTGTGAAACTGTGATTTTCTTACCCAATACCAAAGAGTCTTTTTTAATCACTTTCTATGTCACAACTAACTCACAAAATTTTCCTAGCAAAACTGGGGCAGAAAAATTTCGTTCGTTTGTTTGTTTTGTTGTCTAAATAGGTTTGACCTCGGGACACAAGGATCGAGATAACCTACGAGTGGAACATCAATCCTGCATGAAGAAAAGAAGAAAAGAATCAAAAGAAAACGAGTCCAAATGTTGGAGTAAACAAAAGCGCGGATTGCTCAGAATCTGATTGAAGTAACAAGCTCCGCCGACTCCGTTTCACTCAATGTTACAGAAATAAACAAGTACGTACAGTTTGTTGAGCATCAAGATTCAGATCGAGGTCTACAGCAAATCAGCTAAGATTCAAGATCAAGTTTTCAAGAGAATCATAGATAGGAATCTTGTAACTCATAGTTTGATAGCATAGCTAGTTCAGCTTTAACTTCTTTTTTGGTGTAATAAGGAGGTCAGTAAGCAGTAAGCAGCAACAGCAGCAATGATAGCAACAGTAACAACTAAGTGTCAGTCCACGGTAGTCCCAGCTACCAAAACTTCCTTAACTATATTGACCTGATTCCTGTTTAGCCCAGGATATGTAGGAGGCCTCCCGAAGCAAAGGCTCGGTCAAGATCTTTTCAAAATGCTTCACACGGAGTGCTCAAACGGGCAAAAATTGCTCGTATTTGCTCATTATTCTTTGCACGAAAACTCTTCAAGTTTACGCGCAAAGAGGGGCAGCTGTGAGCACGTGATTTTTGCCCTGCACGAGAATTACTCCCAAAATAAAAAAAATATATATAGTTTTGTGTTGTGTGTGATTCTCTGAATTTTGTTTGATTTTTGTTTTTAGTCGTTATCCGCATTTTTATATGTGCATGTTTGTTTGTTAGACTAATACTAAAAAAAAAATTTAAAATACAAAAATAATAATGTTGCAATTTTGGCATTTAAGTTCTATTTAGTTAATTAGGTTTATTATTCAAATGATGGATAAATAAAAGTCAAAAAGAAAAATAATTCATCTTTTACATTTTTTAGCATTTAAATGCCTAATTGCGTCATTTGTATTTAATTGATGTTTGATTGTGTTTGATATTTGTTAGTGTAATTTAATTAGTGTTTAATTTGATTTGATTTTGTTTTGTGTAATTAGAATTTTTATTTTTATAAATTAGGAACTAAATTAAGGAGAGAAGGAATTGGAGAAGAAAAAGGCTAACTGGGCTGTCTATTCTCAAACAAAACCAGGCCCAAATAATCTACCCAAATCCGGCCCAAAAATACCCAACCCAGTCCATCCCAGCTTTTAATCTCGGCCGTTAATCCCTTCTAATCTGACGGCCCAGGTTAATTCGCCATTTTAATATACCAAAATCAATCATAACCCTAAATTCACCTTCATTCCTCTTCCTCCAGGAAATTAACGTCGCCGCCACCTCCCTCCGCCGGCCGGAAATCGTCTCCGCTGGCGGACAACCGCCAATCACCCCCAAATTAACACCATAGCTTCCCCTTCTCCCCCTCTACACGAATCCTTTACTCATCTTACTCGAATCATTGTCGAACTCTTCGGATATTAGATCGAAAGTTCGCCGGAAATCGAGAATCACCCCAAATCACTCCAACTTTGCACCATAGACTCACCTCACCTCCCTCACACCCTAACCATCGTTAGTTCCCTTCGAATCTGGCCAAAAATTGTTGAGCCCCAAAATCGAGGTCCAAGAACCCTAAAAACCGAATGGGAAATTTTCGTCGCCGGATTTCATTGAATTGAGGTCTAATAGACCTTAATTGATGTGTTTTCACTTGGAAAACATTTCAATTAAGGTCCTTTCGACCTCGAATGACCAAAGCCCAAGCTGCCGAGTCTCCATTACCTCTATTTCGAGGTATTTCTTTTCCTTCTCGTTTCTTGTTTAATTGTATTCGACAGTTTAGTTTAGTTATTTTGTAGTTTTTCGTTTGTTGTTATTTTTCTTCGGACATTCTTCGATTTTTCTATTTTTCCTCATCTCTTTGGGACCTTTTTTATTTGGTGGATCTGTTTGCTTGTTGTTCTTTGTTGTTAACGTGTAGTTGTAAGTTGAATTCACTTCGATTTTAATATCGTCGATTGGTTGATTTTGGATTCCAAAAACTGTGATGTCCGAGGTTTTTCTTGTATCATTGATTTGTCGACTATATGTTATCGATTATACATTTTGTAATTGGCTGATTGAATATCGTCGTAGGTTTGTTTGTTAAAACCTTGGAACAAAAATTAGAACTGTTTAACCTGATCCGAATTCACTGTTGGATCGAAATTTTGTGATTTTTTAAACAGAATTGTCTTGAATATAACTGTTCAAATCTCAAATTACAAATTAGGAAAAGAAAAGATGAGTCAAAGAGTGCATTGCACATGAGATAGGTTGTTTAAAACCTGCTGGACAGCAGTGTTTTCCAATTCTGTTATGCCTTTAGGATTTGATTAATTATAAAATCCACCTTTAGACAAATCAGGGTGGAATAATCAGAGAATATCAGGATAATAATGAGTATTTTTAACTTTGTTAAGTGTTTTAAAAGCTGGAAAATCAGAACAAGCATGGGGAAAATGATTCAAAAGTTAAAGGTGCCCATGTGCTAAGGAGAGAGGTTGAATTTGATTATTCAGGAAAGTGCAAGAGGGCTGTTAAGTTTGGCTATAAAACTGGCAGAACACTGAGACAGACGGAGGGACTTACTGGAAATACACACTGGAAAAGAGATAGAGCAAGGAGAGAGTTCTTCTTTTTTTTTTCACATTTTGACAACCTCCAAAAAACAAAAGCCTTTGAAGAGAATAGTTACTGTTTTCGTTGCCTCATTTATGATTTGAAATAGCTGAAACCCTTTCTTCTTTTCTTTCTAGACTTTTCCAAGTTAAAACATCTGGAGTCATTTGTAGGTTTGAATATGTTTTGTTTAAATCAAGATTCCATACCAATTGGTTTGGCCAAGGTTGTTTTGGTTTGTTTTGGTTTCTACTGGTTTCGCACTATTCGGGGGTTGTTTGAATTGAGCTTTGGTTTGTTGGTCAATTTCCATCTGTTATTCTTGCTGGATTTTTGCTGCTGCCGCTGTTTGTCTTACTGCTTTGTTCATTGCCGAACAAATCACTGACCTTCTCTCTTGCTTCTGAAATCCAGGTACACATTTCTCAGGTTGCTCGACCTGATTTTTCTTCGTTTGACAATGAAATGAGATCAACATTTTAAGCTCTGTTGTTGGAATCGAAACTGGAATGAATTCTTTTTTTTGTTTAGATTGTTATAATTAAATTAGGACCATCTTAGATTACAATGGATTTCTGTACTATTAATTTAGGACATTGAAGCACAACTGTTTAACTAACTATTAAACTGATGCATAAAATTCAAGTATATCTTTAGTTGTTGGAATCAATGTTTATAGCTGGTTATATCTAAATGGGACAAGTAGTTGTTTATATCCAAATAAGATCAATGTTTTAAAGTTCTGCTGTTGGAATTGAAGTTGGAAAGAATTCTGTTTTTGTTTGGTTTGTTATAATTGAATCAGGACCACTTTAGATTGCAAACAGATGCATAAAAATTCAAGTATACTTTTATTCGGGATTTAATCCACTAACTTGATATGTATTAGTTATTGACATGCGACTTTAGGAGTAGAAAATTCCCGCAGTTGCATTCGTCAAAAAATGATTTTGCAATAACACAATAGTTATTCCCTTAATCGCAGTCTCATGCACTCGACTAGAAAATAATTCAATAACATAATATTCCCGTATCATGTTTGGTAAACAACGCAAGAAGAAATTCAATTTGAGCTGCTTGATGAATCGAAAACGTAGTATAGCCATAACCATGTTTAGCTTTACTTGAACGACGCATGTCGGTATACAAGCCATAATTGAAAATGAATAAAGAATCACATATGGTCAAGCTCCCAATAATCTCTTTTGAAGCATGATTTAGAATACCCCTCCTACCTAATAGGTCGTTTCTATTTTTAGTATGCAAAGTTATAACAGAATAAAGCGGTTTGAAATGGATTGAAAGCACATAGGCCATAACATGTATTTAAAATCAGATATTTTTAGCCATTTATAATAATTGAAGCGACCGTGCTAGAACCACGGGATCCGGGGTGCCTAACACCTTCCCTCGGGTCAACAGAATTCCTTACTTAGAATCTCTGGTCCGCAGACTTCATTTGGAAAGTCGAAAATTTCCTCGATTCGGGATTTAAATAAATCGGTGGCTTGGGACACCTTAATTTATTCCAAGTGGCGACTCTGAAATAAATAGAATAATCCCGTTTCGAATATTGTCACTTAAATTGGAAAAACTCCCTCGCGCATCTACCCTCCGGGGTAGGGGGCGCGCCAAAAGAAGGTGTGACAACTGTGTGTTTCTTACTTTAGGGAAAATCACTTCTTAGACTCGTCCTCTATTGAGAAACAAAAATATATAAAGGAGAGAGAGGTTTCAAGAAAAAATTGTCACTCATACAAACTGATTGCATGTTCTCATTATTTTTTAACGTCCAACAATTTTTTCATTTATTTATGTGTGATTTAACTTTCCTAGCTAACCTCTTTAAGATTTAATCTCCTCTAAATGGGTAGGGTCAGTCCATATGGGCAACCGCGACCCAAACCTAATATCCAACACACCACTTTTCATATGATGGGTGTTACCCTAGTTCGCACACACAAGTATACGCGATCAGTAAATAATAAAGAGTGAGCAAAGTATGTTCCCACGAGGACTTGTGGTCAATTATCAACTGAATCAAGCAAATTCTAATGTATCGAGTCAAGAATAATTTCAAGGTAATTTTTATTTGATTAATTCTTCTAATGATAATTACAATTAAAAGAAA
>JASVEL010013716.1:0-24473 GCA_032618575.1 Nicotiana noctiflora | reverse complement strand
GGCGGCTCCCCGAAGTTGAAAAGGAGTGAAAGAAACCCCGCTGGACTCCACTATGCCCATAGTGCAAAGAATACGATGTTACTCCTCCAAAAATCCTAAGGCATCATCTGATGCTAAGCCACTGAACACTGGGGGATCATATTTCTTGAACCTCTATAGTCTCTATAGTCTATGCTGCTCATCCTCTGAAGCAGCTGACCCATCCTCGGGCTGAGTAGGTGCTGCAGGAATATTCTCCAGAGCCTGCTCAACCTGCACTCGCTGCTCAAGAGTGCGGACGGCGGGAGTCTGTGCTCCCCCCCGACCTGGGATGTAGCTACAACAAGGGGAAGAAACCCTGTCTGAGCCAAGTTGGCGTACATGCTCATGAACTGAGCCAGAGTCTCCTGTATCGCTGGAGTAGTAGTAGAAGTGGTAGGTGTGCTAGGTGCCTGGGCACCGGCTAAATCTGCTGGTGGTACCTTGACGGCAACTCGCGCAGGTGCTCTGGCTGCACCGCGTGCGCGTCTTTGACCTCTACCCGGCCCTGACCTCTAATGGCGGTAGCAGGGGGCGCGGGTGCCTGGTCATCTCGTGTATCACGTATTGTCACCATCTATGAGAGAATAGAAGACAGAAGTTAGAATTGATGTCAAAATATTGCATGACAAGGAATTCAAATGAAATGACGATTTTTCCTAAAAAGTTACATAGTCTCTCGTAGATAAATACAGACGTCTCCATACCGATCAGTGAGACACTAATAAATCGGCATGTGTTCCATGACTCCTATGAACTTAGAGCTCTGATACAAACTTATCACGACCCTAGTTTATCGAATAAGAACATGTCATGATGACACCTAGACTCCAAAACCAGGTAAGCTTAATATTGGGGAATATAATAATTGCGGAAAAATAGAGGAAACCAAATTAAATAACTAAAAGAAACTGGATTGAATTCCGCTCGGCATGTACAACTCAATACCACAAGTTCCAAATAATTTCCAAAACCCAGAAACTCACGAGCAACACAGGCTACACAAGTGTATAGTAAAGGCACCAAACTCCAGAATATCTATCAACCGGAAGAAAAAAAATTAAGTATTAATGATAGAGTAAGAGGGAGACTCGTCGGTCTACGGACGCAGCAGATATACCTCGAAGTCTCCGTAATCCTTCTGCGTCACTGATAGTGCGCCTGAGTACAGGTACCTGGATGATCTACACATGAAAAACATGCGCAGGAAGAGCATGAGTACACCACGGCGGTACTCAATGTGAGCACATGATTTTTGCACCAGGCAAATAATTCCAAAATTAAAATAAATATGTTTTTGAGTGCAATTACTTGCTTTGCTTGAAATTAGTTATATTTTTGTGTGTTTGAATAAGTAAGAAAATTGGAAAAAATCAAAAAATAGTAGTAATTAATTTGTTAGTTTAGTTAATTAGAAAATTAGTAAAATAACTTAAGTAGTAGAAATTAGGAAAAAATAGCAGAAAATTACCAAAAAATACTAGAAAATTAGAGTAGGGAGTAAATTAGGATTTATAATTTTTCATAAAAGAAAAGAAAAAAAAAGTATAAAAGAAAATGCATAAAAATAATTAAAATACCAGAAAAAATACAAAATATGTATGGTATAATAAAATTGGGCCAAGATGCTGTCCAGATAGCTGGCCCAGTGTATTGAGCCCAAACGTTCCGGTCCGTAAGCCTTTGAATTAGCAAAAATCTTGGCCGTTCAATTGTATTATCCAACGGTTGAGATGAATGACGAAATTTTTGGTTTAATTAAATTACGAGATCGAATTGAAGCCGTCCATCCTAGTTGATCCAACGGGCGAGACCTTGGTCTCATTAGCATCCAAACGGCGTCGTTTTTGTAACGCGCCTAACAGCCGTTGATCTCCCTTCAACGAACGGTCGAGATTACCTGGGATGTTTGGCCTATAAAAATGCCTTGTCTGAAGCGGCCGCTTCATTTTTTCTAATGCTTAACCCTAGCCGCCCTTAATCCTCTCCACTTCTCTCATCTTCTTCATCATCTTTACCCATGGCGGCCACCACCCTCTACGGTGGTCGCTAGCTTTTCAACTCCCCATCCCCCTTTCTCTTCTTCTTCTCCTTCTTCTTTACTCCAGAAAGAACCCAGAAAAATACCCCGTTCTTCAAAGTCCCGGTCACCGGAGTTACACCGGTGACCACCAAAGTATGAAGAACCACATGAAACCAATGCCGTTCTGTTCCCCTTTACATGATCTATCCACCCATACCACTGGCTCCCCTCGAAAGTCCCCTGAACTTCTCGAATATCCCGAAGAAGGTCGTCGGAACCCTAACTCCGGCGACCCCAAGTTCAACCCCCAATCAAGACTTGTTCTTTACCCTCACCCAAACACCCCTCTTCAAGTCAAAATCAAAAAGGCCTCGTCTTTAGGCCTGAGAGAAAATCAGATAAGGAAAAAAAAAGAAAAAATTGAAAAAAAGGAGATATCTGGAAAAGAATTCGTGAGGGATTGGAAAAAGAAAAGAGTTAGGAAGCTCGGGGGACCGGCCCCGCAAGCTAAGTCCCTCGCCCCTTTAGTTTTCCTTAGTTTACTAGGATAGGTCTGTGATTTCTTACATGTTTTGGTCCTGACTTCTATGATTTTTGTGTTCGCATGATAAGTATAGATTGTTCTTATTGATATTCTGTTCCTTTTCTTTTTGTTTATTTCAGTTCTGTTTTAATATGCCCTGTATATCCTTACCTTGCATGTTCTAATTGATTTGCGTTTCATATATTAGTTGTAAGGCTATTCTTGGTTCTCTTTTGGTGACTCTGTTCTTATCTCAAGTTTGAGCTTCGCATGCTAGTATAAGATCCTGTATATCCTTATCTGTTAACATGTTCCTTCTTTAAAATTCTTGACTAGTTCCTTTGAACATGTTAGTCATAGGGTTTATGTTGGTTTTCTGATTTTCATTTCTGTTTCACATCTCTTGTCATCTCGATCCTATGCTTCTCATGCTAGTCTAGGACCCTTCTGCTTATCATGCTATGAATCCTTGCCTATTTCTCTGTGACCACACTGATTTCTTAACTTGTTCATCTCCTATGTGTCCCTGTGTTCTTTTGGGCCTGTTAGTGATAGGACTGGGCTTCTTTTAGCTTTCATGGTGTAGCTTTCTCCTATTGTTATGCATGCTTAGCTTAGCTCTATTCTCTTTTCACACTAAGTTGCTTTTGAAGCACCCTGATTGAACTTTCCTGTTTTTCTTCACTGTTTCTCTCTATATCCTTCTCTTCATCATCTTCATGTCATCTGTCATGCATTTTTCCATGATTTGTTTCTGGTTGATTATGTTCTCATCATTCCATAGTTTATTTCATATTTTTGGCATGTTGCTCTGGTAATTATCCATAAGATGTCTTAGCTTGCTTTTCTTAGTTTGTTAATAATAGAATTCTGTTATTTGTCTCATGTCAATCCCATGCTAATCTGTTCTAAGATGTTTCCCTTTCACTGTTCCACCATGGTATCATTTTCTTCATCTTCATCTTGCTCTATCATATGCATACACAAGATTAGGATTAGATCATAACCCTATGTTTTACCTGTCCTGTTTGCTTAGCATGATCTTAGGGCCAATACTTGAAAGTAAATTCTGATTACCATTCTATTGAAATCCATTGTTTTATGAGTCATGTTGACTGTTTCATGAGAGTCTATGCTTCTGTGTGCCTATGCCATGAACCATTAAGGTTTTGAAGTTTTCAATGTATTATATAACATAAACTGCTTGTAACTAAGTCTAATTTGACATTGATTGACACATGAAATTGGGTAATGTGAACTGATTAATTAAGATTCAACCCTATCAATTGTTCCCTTCTGAGTTTTGATTGATTGATTCACATTGTTTGATATTATGTGGCTATACATGTTGAAAATGATTGAGTTCTCAGCAGTTCTTGTTAGTATGAGCATATGATTTACATTGATTGAACTTTAGGAGGATTGGTTATAGCTGTAGTGCTAAGTTCCATAAAAATGGTTAGTTTTTAAATAGGTTAGAACTGAAAATGATCATAATTAGGCTATAAGTTTAATAATTGGTCTAAGTATGGTCAACCTTGCAAAGGGTTGACCTATTCTATAAGGCCCTAACACACAGCTCACTGTTAACAGTGGCTGGTTGTGCAAAAGGGGCTATGTCTGCAAATGCAGACTAGCCCAGGCTCTATATTGAGCCCTGAACAGCAAAGTGGCCAAACCTGTAAAGGTTTTGGGCCCAACTGTTCAGTATATGGCTTTGATAGCCCAAGCTAAGTCTCAACTTGAGACTGGCTAGTTCTTAAATAGGTTAATCATAACAATAAAACAGGCTATGCCTGCAATTAGCTTTAATTAGGAATAAATTGGTCTTAATTGATTGGAATTAGTTTAAAAGTGGCTAAAATTGAAATAGTTCTTAAAAATAAAACTGGCCAGCCCTTAAATACTAATGCCAGGGCTGGCTATTAGTTAAATAGGTTCAAAACAAGCTAAAATCTGCCCTAGGCAAGCTGGTAAATCAGCAGTGCCTTTAGGGGCACAATTGGGTATTAAAAGGTGAAATAGTGAATAGTTGGAACTTAAAAGGGTAATGGAGACATTTATGCTCCTGATTTCTGCAATTTTGCAGAGATTTAGGGGTATAATGGTCTCCTAAAAATAGGAAATCTGTAAAAATCTTTAACTATTAGGGATACATTGGTAAAAGCCCATAAAAGAGAATCTTTAGAACCTTCCAGCACATGCTGGAAGGGTTTCTGGTAACTGAAATATGGACTTAAGTGTAGATTTAATAAATTTAGGAGGGGGAGAAGTGGGATAAAATCCCATAACTTTCTCCCCAAGTTTCAGCCTTAGGTTAGCTATAAATACACCTTCAAAAGAGCTGAAAAGGGGATTCCATTAGAAAGCAATCTGAGTTAATATTTGGGGTTCCAATTCTGAGAGTAATCTGAAAAATACATTTAAATTGAAATTCACTGAATACAAAAAGCTTGAGAGAGAGAATTAGCAATACAATAGTAAGATTTTCTGGGTTTTCTATCGGATTTCACTAGGTTATCTACTTGAGTCTTCTCTGTTTGCTGTGGACTTTGTTGTTGCTGTGTTGCTGTGCTTCCTTCTCTTCACTATTGCATTCATTGTTGTTTCAATCCTTGCTGATTACTTACTTGCCTCCCCTAGACTCATCGGTTTCCCTTCATTTCATCCAGGTATATTCTTGTCCAAAAATCAAGCTGTAGCAACTGGTTCGAATGAAAATGAAGATTTGAGTTACTTTCTTGTTTACTTGTAATTCCGTTTTTTAATTTATAGTATACTGCAGTAGATAGCAAGGAAAAAACAGAAACAAAAGCCCTGTAATAGCTAGTAATAGTAGTAGTATAATGTAGATAGTTTACCACTTAGTTTAAATAGGTAAATGTTCTAAAATATAAGTTAATAAGACCTGCTAGACTAACAAGCTGGTAACGAAATTCATGAGGAAACCAGTAGTGTAATGGTAATATTGGTGCAGATTACTCATCACTTAGTCAAATAGGAATACTATTAAAACTAGAACTAAGTCTTGGTAAAAATCAGTTGTTCAATCATGTTTAAACCTTTGAATCACTTAGTCATAGATACGTGTATAGTCATTGCTCATATATATAATTAGTTGATTTGCGGATTTAGGCTCACACCTATTTAAGTCTGAACAAGTTGATAATTGGATATTGCAGTGGGTTAATTAAGATGAATTGGTGATGAGAAAAGGCTTAACGAATACAATGGTGTAGTTAAAAAATGAATTTAATGGCTCTTTCAATCTTTCTGAATGTAGATGATAGCTGATTAAACCACTTCGATCAGGTCAAGGTCTTGTAAATAATTAAGGATTGACTTTAGATTTTTGAACCACTAAGTAATTGAGACATCAGTATAGATTCTTATTTAAGAGCACACAGTGAGGATAATTAGCTGAGTTTTCATTGACTTAAGATTATTGTTTTTGTGTATTGGTTTCCTTTACATGTTTAATGATCAATAAAAATGATTTGATTTCATCTTCAATTCTGAGCATTATTTCTTACATGAATTCTATATCATATTTCTGTCATTACAATTTAGTTTGGGCCCAGAACATTACGTGGGCCTGAACTCTGTCCGAAAATTCATTGGACTATCAAACGGAAAGTCCGAATTGGGTCTTAGTCATTAAAGACCCAAATATTTGTCATGTCTTGCTAAGGGCTGGTCCAGGAAACCAGGCCCAATTGAATAAGCAAACTCGACGGGCCTAGAACGCCTATTACGATTAAGGAAAAAACAAATATAGAAAACATAGTTAAAAATTAGTATCCTTTAATGAAAATTGGGACGAGCCTTGCCCGAATAACACCGGGGCCCCCATTTAGTAATGATATAATACAAATAGACCCGGGAAAGCTAATGGCCAATTCCATAGCTTCTCCCAAAAGACTTAAAAGCCGATATAGACTATATTTAGGCACGATTTAATATACCTTCCTATGAACGAGTGTGCACTTGGTGCGACTCAAATCCAAATCTCGGCAAAGCCAAAATACACCAAAAGTCATAGGCGTACTGGTTGCGGTATGACTCGAGGCGTGTTTCCGCGATGTCGCAAATTCCTAAAAATGATATTTAATGCAAAAGCACATTATGTTGTTAAAATCTATAACCGAGTCAAACAAAAGTCAAGAACGACATTGGAGCGACCGTGCTAAAACCACGGAATCCGGGAGTGCCTAACACCTTCTCCCGGGTTAACAGAGTTCCTTATCCGGACCTCTGCTTCGCAGACATTTAAGAGTCAAAATTCCTCGGATTCGGGATTAACCGGTGACTTGGGACACCATTGTCATTCCCAAGTGGCGACTCTGATTAATCTCTAATAAAATCCCGAACCGATTGTCCTTAAATTGGAAAAACTCCTTCCCTTACGTTACTTTATCCGTCTTCGGGTAATTGAGCGTCGGGGTATACCCTACAAGTGTATTTATACACTTTAAGCAATGTGGGGTAGTAAAAAGGGAGGGGTGACAGCTCTGGCGACTCTGCTGGGGATACAACCCTGAATTTCGATTTCAAGGTTTAAGAACTCGAGCTCCTTAGAACTGCCGTTTGCGTTTTTATTTGACTTTATTATGTGATTTGAACAACATGCTATGTGCTTTATCGCTTTTGATATTATGTGAACTATATATATAAAACTGTGCCGAAAACCCTTCTCTCTTCTCCCTCGGGGATGTGCTTACTGGTTGAGACTCCCCTTTCTGTTAAAGTCACCTTAAACTAAGAAAACAGAGGCCGGATAAGTTACAAAGCCGATTGACTCCGCGGGTCACCGGTACGTAGCCCCCTCCTCGATTCGAGTTGTCCGCTCGGGTACACGGTCTAGCAATCCATGAAACCATAAGATTTTGGACATAGGTCTAGGACGATTATTTGCATCATATCTGACTTAGGGGACTCAACACAGGGGTTGGGTCCGTCTAGGACAGGTGACCCGGTATTGAAAAGACCGAGCATGCTGTGTGTTGCGTTTTATTGTCCTTGATCGTTATGCGGACCGGCGGAATCCCGAGGATAGAAAAATTGTTGAAGAAAGGAAAAAAGAGAGAGAGAAGAAATTAAGGATTTATAGAAAAATAGTTACCCGGAAAAATCGAAAATTTGAAAAATAGGAGGAACAGTTTTGTTGAAAATAATTGGTCAAATAATCTGACCGAACTACGCAGGCTTTGATTCTCGCCGTTAGGTGGGATACGTAGGCAACCCTTAAACGGGTCCAACCACACTTTTAGAAAAGACCAAAAAGATTTTCTTTTCAAATAATCGCGGTGATTGCTATTTTTGGAAATGGCCGAATGTTCCGAAAGGACGACGGAAGGCTGTTTTTGCAAAAATGGCCACTTCGAAAATCATTTTCCTTTTCTTTCATGCTAAAATTGAAAATTTGCATTGAAAAAGATTTTTTCTCTTCTAAATAAAATCACCTTAATAAATGTGCAGGACGAGCACGATGATGAATGAACAATTTTCCCTAAATAAAATCCCTTTGGAGCTGAGATTATGGTGGCAGGACATGGGATCCGATGGTCAAGACTGGGTCAAAAGGTACTTGAAAGGCCTTACGGGGTTACTCGAAATAGTTCCTCGAGGTGATGTGGTTAGAGCGTTGGTCACGTTTTGGGATTCGGCACACAACGTATTTCATTTCCCAGATTTTGAACTTACCCCAACTTTGGAGGAGATTGCCTTTTACATTGGGAAGACCGAGGTTCCAGCTGAAAGGAAAATACCCGGTATCTCCGAGGACGGTGACAGTACATCGCTTCCTCGACTCTTTGAAAATTGCTCGGAATGTTCATAATGAAGATCTGGCCAACGGGTTTTGCTCTTTAAGTTTCATCTACAATAGGTTTGGACACGTTGGGGGTTTCAATGATCTTACCAACAAGCTATGTTGCAAGTCCAACCGGGCGAAATGGGAAGAACACCGGAGGTTTGCATTTTTGGTGGCATTTCTTGGAGTTGTTGTATTCCCGAGGAAAGATGGCCATATCAATATAAAAGTCGCCGGGGTAGCTACCACACCGATAGTACAAGAAAACTGTACCTTGGCCCCGATGATTGTTGCGGATATTTATCGAGCTCTGACTGCGTGCAAAGCAGGGGCTAGCTTCTTCGAGGGGTGTAACTTGATCTTGCAAATTTGGCTAATCGAGCATCTGTGTCACCACCCTTCATTCTCGAGCTATGGTTCGGCCGATCGGACATGTTTGGAAGAGTTCAATGCGAGGACAAAAGAAGTAAGGTTGCCAGAGGGAGTCCAAGGTTGGATTGGGTATCTTCGATCACTAACCGACGGTCAAATTGATTGGACGTATGACTGGTTACCTCTTGACGAGGTGATATACATGCCAACAGAGGGATCGCCATTTTTGATCATGGGTTTGAAGAGTATACAACCTTATGCACCCTATAGAGCCCTGCGACAGTTGGGTCGGTGTCAGATTATTCCGAGAGATGGGGATCTCAGTGTGCAGGCTGTGGAGATTGGTCCAGACGGGCAATTCCCGGAAGCAAGAATCCGGCAAATATGGAATGAATGCCAAAATCCGAAGATTGATACTTGTGTGCCGAATAGAGCAAGAGGGGAGATATCACCTGGATACTCCACCTGGTACCGACGAGGGGTTGAACACGAACGTCTTTCAAAGAGACCTCACTTGCAAGACTTAATAGAGCAGTCCGAGGAAAATCTGAAATGGGCGGCCAAGGAAAAGGAATATAAGGCCAAAATCAGTCTGTTGGAGGATAAACTAAGAAATCTTCATTTCGAAAGCGGTTTACAAGCGGCATCCGATGAAGTGGAGAAGAAGCAGTTGAAGAAAGAAAATGAGATGTTGAAAGCTCAAATGGCTCAAATGAAAGTTGCATCCGAGACCCCAATTCGCTCGGCCCGGGATGAAAAGTTAATTGAGATTCTCCGGCGAAAGGTAAATGACTATAGCTTCGATTTGGATAAAACAGAGAAAGAGTTAGTCATGGCTCGGAAGCAAATAGATAAAGATGTTGAGAAGAGAGCCAAATTGGTTCAACAACTTCAAGACAAGCATGATTTCGAAGTAGCTCAGCTTAGAAAGAAAATAATCTCAGCCACGGCCAAAAGCAACAAGATTATTAAAGATCTTGAGGAAGAAAGAGAATATTGCTACACGACCATGGCTAGATTAGAATTGGAGCTACAACAGGTGCAAAAGGACAACCAACATGTCTTGGACGCTCGCAATCAACAAATAAGTCGGTTATTGCAAGAAAAAGGGGTCATCAGAGAAAAGATTGTTCGCATCGCCCAGTACATCACCCGGAAGACTCAGCTTTGTGAAGAGATGTCTCGAAGGACTTTTGTATCTGCAGTGAAGTTTTTTGTACAGCAAGTCATGGCCGACCTGGATAGGCTTCAAAGGGGTTTAGCATATAGGCCCGCGGCAAGGCCGAACGATGCCTCGCGGGCACTAGGTGCATTAATGTACTCTTAGGTCATGCATCATCTTTTATTTTTCTTTTCTTAAACATAACTTTGTAATCAAGGTTTTGAATTATCAATGAGAAAACAAAAGTGTTGTTACCAATTCTTTTACTTTATGTCATTTCTTTGAATCCGCTAGGCAAATAAATAGGAACGTAATCATGAAAACGACAATGAAAAAAAGAGAGAGAAAGAAAAAGCAAGAAAAAGAAAGAAAAAAAAAGAAAAGCAAGAAAAGAGAAAAAGCAAAAGGGAAAAGAAGAAAAGAAAGAAAGAAAACAAAAGAGTGGAAAAAGAAAAATGATGATTGAAGTGAGCAGCGGCCGGGATGATGCATAACGACTCGAGCAAATGTGTTTTTAAAGTCGTTACATCTTATTTATGCGCTAACAACTAACAAGTGTTGATGTTTGTGAGTCCGGATTTTCTAGGCAACTGGCATTCTGGCTACCCATCCATATAACACCAGATCTAAAAATATGACAAAGGCCGTGTCCCAGGAGATCGAGGCAACCATTGTAGACCCTGCTCACGAAGAAGAAATCGTGGATGTGGCAGGGATGAAAGAAGAAATGTACAAGTTAAGACAGCAGATGGCTGAAATGTACCAGGCTTGGTCGAGAGGTCAACCATTACCAGCCTACCCTGCTAACCCTGCATATGTCCCTCCAGCCAATCCTAACCCTGAGCCACCAACATTGAACTCATCCTCCACCTACCCCGATTACCCTCACTACTATGCTTCCACCTCCCAGATACCACCACCTCCAGCCAAGCAAACACCACCTCAGGTTCCACAAGTTGCTCCTATGTGTGTGGCACCTCCGCCCGCTGTTATCCACAAATCCTCTAGCGAACCAATGTTTCACATCCAGGATTCTCACTACTACCCTCCGGAGCCGACTTTCAGACAACACGAGTCTCACGCTCCGATGATAGAAGCAAGTGCCGGGCAGGAAGAGATGGCTCGGAAAGTGAAGAGTCTTGAGAACGCTTTCCGCAATATGCAAGGGCTGGGAGGGCAAGTAAGTGTAGCCTACAAAGACCTGTGTTTGTTCCCTGAGGTGCAGCTTCCTGCAGGATTTAAGTTGCCAAAGTTCGACATGTACAACGGACACGGGGATCCGGTAGCTCATCTAAGAGGATATTGTAGCAAGATGAGAGGCGCGGGAGGTAGAGATGAATTGTTGATGGCATATTTCAGCCAAAGTTTGAGTGGATCAGCTCTGGAATGGCATACCCGACAGGACCATACAAGATGGTTCGTTTGGGATGACTTAGCGCAAGCTTTCGCTAGTCACTTTCAGTACAATTTGGAGATCATACCCGACAGGTTATCCCTTACCAAGCTGGAGAAAAAGCCAGGAGAGAGCTTTAGAGAATACGGTTTTAGGTGGAGGGAACAGGCCGCTAGAGTGGATCCACCAATGAAAGAAGGAGAGATGGTGGATTGTTTTCTGCAAGCTTTGGATCCAACATACTACGGCCATCTAGTGTCAGCAATTGGAAAGAGTTTCAACGAAGTTGTGAAAATGGGAAGTTTTGTAGAAGAGGGTTTGAAGACAAACAAAATTATGAGTTTTTCGGCTATCAAAGCCACCAATCAAGCTATACAGAGTGGAAGCGGAGGAGTAATGGGAAAGAAGAAGAAAGAAGAAGTATCAACCATTGAAAGTAGGTCATGGAGTCGCAACCCACATTATAACCCACCAAGACCCTATCGCCAACACCCACCAAGCCCGTTAACCCCATATAATCCACCACCACCATCTTACCCGCCAAATCCCTACAATGCACCGAGCCCATATAACCCACCACCACCACCATACCCACCAACTGTACCACATTACCATCACCCTCAAACCCAAGCTTATCCACCACCACCACCCCACGTGTGGAGAGCTCAAGCTCTACACAATGTGTACCATACCCAAAACACATACCCAACCCCTAAACCTTACCGAAACCAGAATAGACCCAGGCCGGACGCTGATTGGAGAAACAAAGCAAGAAAGACATTCACTCCTCTCGGAGAGTCATATACCAGTCTTTTCCACAGGTTGAAAGAATTGGGGATGTTGAGACCAATCGCACCAAAAATCCGAACCCACCCCCGAAAAATCTTGATTCTTCTGTCAGATGTGAATATTGTTCAGGAACATTGGGCCACGATACTGAGAAGTGTTGGCAATTAAAGAATGCCATTCAAGATCTTATCGATGAGAGGAGAATTGAAGTACAGGCTCCCGAGGCCCCAAACATTACCCAGAATCCATTGCCGAATCACCACGAAACGAATATGATAGAGCTGGTGCAGGGTGATGGCAATCAAAAACCATCTCAAGCCATCATGATGATAAAGTCGAGTGACAAGTTAGAGAAAGAAATTGTGAAAGAGGAAGTAATTGTTGAGAAACCAAAGCCGGTAGTGATGGGAGGTTTAAAGGTGGTAGTTCCGGTGCAAAGACGATCGTGACTGTGAAAGGAGCAAGTGCAGAGCCAGTAATCATAAAACCAGTAGTGCAAATGCCAGTGGTGAATACAAAGACTGTGCCTTGGAACTATAACAAGGTAACAATAGTTTACAAGGGAAAAGAGATTTCTGGTGAAATTAACGAAACGCATGGACTTACCCGATCTGGAAGGTGTTTTGCTCCAGAGGAACTGAGAAAGATGAAAACGGTAAAAGAAAGTCAACTGAAGAAGCCAGTGTCGGAGGAGGAAGCAGAAGAATTTCTTAAGAAAATGAAGTCACAAGAGTACTCAGTGGTCGAGCAGTTAAGAAAGACCCCGGCCCAGATTTCTTTGTTATCTTTGTTAATACATTTAGAGGAGCACCGGAAGGCTCTTATGAAGATTCTAAATGAGGCTCATGTTCCGGAGAAGATTTCGGTGTGTCATTTGGAGAAGATTACCAGCAAAATTTTCGAGTCTAATAGAATCACCTTCTCTGATAGGGAGTTGCCAGTGGAAGGAACTGAACACAATAAAGCATTGTACCTCACGGTAAAGAGTGAAGAGTCAGTCGTGACCAGGGTATTGATTGACAATGGATCGAGCGCGAACATCTGCCCGCTGTCAACTCTAGGGAAGCTGAACATTAGCCCGGACAGAATCCGGAGAAACAGTATCAATGTGAGAGGGTTTGACGGCGGAGGTAAGAACACGCTGGGAGATATTACTTTGGAAGTGACCATCGGTCCCGTTGATTTTACAATGGAGTTCCAGGTGCTCGACATCGCCGTATCATATAACTTGCTGTTAGGTCGACCCTGGATTCATGCGGCCAAAGCGGTACCATCTTCTCTACACCAGATGGTCAAGTTTGAATGGGAGCAACAAGAGATTGTTGTACACGGAGAGGAAAATGCTTGTAATGTGGTAGCACCTTTTGACGGTACTGATGGGGATAGAGGTCCTTGGGTCTACCAAGTGACGGATGCTGTTGAGGTGAATAGAATTGCTGAAGGAGAAAAGTTATCAACCCCGATGTTGGCACCAACTGCTGTAATGGTGGCCAGAGAAATGCTGAGAAACGGATTTGCACCGGGGAGGGGATTAGGAAAAACACTGCAGAGAGTCACTCAACCAGTTCAGCTTCCGGAGAATAAAGGTACATTCGGCTTAGGGTTCAAACCCACTTTTGCCGATATCCAAAGAGCCTCTAAATCCAAGAAAAACTGGACCTTGCCCAAACCCATACCCAAATTATCCGACATCTTTATCAGGCCTGGTACAAAATATCAACCATCTGCTGACCCAACTTGATGAAGAAATGCTTGGTTTTAAGAAATTGTTTTGGGAGGTGAATACGATTGAAGCAAGGGAAGGCACGAGCAACATGGACGTGCAATTTGTGGGGCCCAGAGTCACATTGAACAATTGGGAAGCTACTCCTTTCCTTATCAGGAAGGAGTCTTGGTAGTTAGCTCAAATTTCATCATTGTTTTCCCGAAAGTTGTTATTTTATAGTTTCCCCATTCCCCTCATGAAAAAAAAATCGCCATGTATCCCGAACATTGTTCGTTTCTTTTATTAATGAAATGCAGTTTTTCCCTTTTCTTCACTTTTGCCTTATTTTTCTTTATTTTTCTTTTGTACAGTTTTGCATGTGTTGATTCCAATACCATGTCATGCGTGAAGGATTCTAGACCCAGTTCTAACAATCACGCTACTATATAAGAAATCGAGGAAGATAGTGAAATAGAATGTGAGGATGAGGAAGCCCTGGAGGAAATAAGTAAGGACATGAAACAATACGAGGAAAAACCCAAACCGAATCTGAGTGATACGGAAGATGTAAATTTGGGGAGCGAAGATAATGTCCGAGAAACAAAGATTAGTGTGCATTTGGAGGCACCCCTCAGGGATGAATTGATAAGGTTGTTACATGAATTTAAGGACATCTTTGCCTGGTCCTATGATGACATGCCCGGGCTTAGCACAGATCTGGTGGTACACAAGTTGCCTATCTACTCGGAATGCCGGCCAGTGAAACAAAAGCTGAGGAAATTCAAAACGGACATTAGCGTGAAGATAAAGGAAGAGGTGAATAAGCAGTTTGAGGCAAAGGTCATAAGAGTTACCAAATACCCCACTTGGTTGGCAAATGTTGTGCCGGTCCCAAAGAAAGATGGCAAAACCAGAGTGTGTGTAGACTATAGAGACCTCAACAAAGCCAGTCCGAAGGATGACTTCCCGTTGCCAAACATTCACATATTGATCGACAATTGCGCCAAGCATGAGATCGGTTCGTTTGTGGACTGTTATGCTGGATATCACCAGATCCTGATGGACGAAGAAGATGCTGAGAAAACTGCCTTCATTACACCTTGGGGAACGTACTGTTACAGAGTAATGCCGTTTGGATTGAAGAATGCCGGGGCAACTTACATGAGGGCAATGACCACAATGTTTCATGATATGATGCATCGGGAAATTGAAGTATATGTGGACGATGTCATCATAAAGTCCGGAAAACAACCTGATCATGTGAAAGATTTGAGGAAGTTTTTCCAAAGACTCCGGAGGTACAATCTAAAGCACAATCCGGCGAAGTGTGCTTTTGGAGTACCTTCAGGGAAACTACTGGGGTTTATTGTGAGTCGGCGAGGTATTGAACTGGATCCGTCAAAGATCAAGGCTATTCGAAGTCTACCTCCGCCGAAGAACAAGAAGGAGGTCATGAGCTTATTAGGAAGGTTGAATTACATTAGTCGGTTCATTGCTCAATTGACATCAAGATGCGAGCCGATCTTCAAGTTGTTGAAGAAAGATGCAGCAGTTAAATGGACCGACGAGTGTCAGGAAGCCTTTGACAAGATCAAGGAATATTTGGCCAATCCTCCGGTGTTAGTTCCTCCAGAACCAGGGCGACCTCTGATTTTGTATTTGACGGTGCTAGATAACACTTTCGGTTGCGTACTGGGTCAACATGATGAGACAGGCAAGAAAGAACAAGCCATCTACTACCTCAGCAAAAAGTTTACATCTTACGAGGTGAAGTATACCCAACTGGAAAGAACTTGTTGTGCATTGATTTGGGTGGCTCAGAAGCTAAAGCATTATTTGTCAGCATACACCACGTATTTGATATCACGGTTGGATCCTCTCAAATATATATTTCAGAAGCCTATGCCTACGGGAAGACTGGCCAAATGGCAGAATCTGCTCACAGAATTCGACATTGTCTATATAACTCGTACGGCAATGAAGGCACAAGCTATTGCAGACCACTTAGCGGAGAATCCGTAGATGATGAATATGAACCATTGAAGACGTACTTTCCGGATGAAGAGGCAATGACTGTCGAGGAGATGGAGCAAGAGGAGAGGCCAGGATGGAAAATGTACTTTGATGGAGCCGTCAACAGCAGGGGCGTTGGTATCGGAGCGGTACTCATTTCAAGTACGGGTCAACACTATCCCGTTACAGCTCAGCTTCGATTTTTCTGTACCAACAATATGGCCGAATATGAGGCGTGCATCTTGGGATTAAGGATGGCAATTGACATGGGTATTCGAGAGATTTTGGTCATGGGTGACTCGGATCTCTTGGTACACCAAATTCAAGGGGAATGGGAGACACGAGATTTGAAATTGATACCATATCGGTATTGTTTGCACGAGTTGTCTCGAAGATTCCGGTCTATAGAGTTCAAGCACATCCCGAGAATGCACAATGAGATTGCAGATGCTTTGGCCACATTGTCCTCTATGTTGCATCATCCGGACAAGACATATATAGATCCGCTCCAGGATTCAAGTCCGAGATCAGAATGCTTATTGCTTCGCTGTGGAGGAAGAGTCGGATGGAGAGCCGTGGTATCATGATATTAGAGAATACTTGAAAGTTGGCAAATACCCGGAGCAAGCCACTGGAGACCAGAAGAGAGCCATCAGGCGTCTAGCCAATGGATTTTTCTTCGGTGGAGGAGTGGTATACAAAAGAACACCAGATCTGGGTTTATTGAGATGTGTGGATGCACAACAAGCAGATGAAATCATGATTGAAGTACATGCTGGAGTATGCGGACCCCACATGAGCGGATATGTTTTAGCAAAGAAGATTTTGAGAGCGGGGTATTACTGGCTCACGATGGAACGTGATTGTATCAGGTATGTAAAGAAATGCCATCAATGCCAGGTACATGGGGATCTGATCCATTCCCCGCCTTATGAGTTGCACACAATGTCAGCACCTTGGCCTTTTGTTACTTGGGGAATGGATGTCATCGGCCCAATAGATCCAGCCGCTTCTAATGGGCACAGGGTTTATCCTAGTTGCAATTGATTATTTCACCAAGTGGGTCGAAGCTAAGACATTCAAGGCAGTGACAAAGAAAGCGGTGGTGGATTTTGTGCACGAGAATATCGTATGCGGATTTGGAATCCCCAAGGTGATTATCACAGACAACGGGGCCAATTTAAACAGTCATCTCATGGCAGAAGTTTGTGAAAGGTTTAAGATCACGCACCGCAATTCCACACCCTACAGGCCAAAGGCAAATGGAGCAGTAGAAGCTGCTAACAAGAATATTAAAAAGATCCTCCGAAAAATGGTGGAGGGATCCAGGCAGTGGCATGAAAAGTTACCCTTTGCTCTCATGGGTTACCGCACGACGGTACGTACTTCTATCGGAACCACACCTTATACCCTGGTGTACGGAACGGAGGCTGTTATACCCGCAGAAATAGAAATACCGTCATTGCGAATTGTAGCTGAATCTGAGATAGATGACGATGAATGGGTAAAGGCTCGGTTAGAACGGTTGAATTTGATTAATGAGAAGAGGTTGGCCGCAGTCTGCCATGGGCAGTTGTATCAGCGAAGAATGGCCAGAGCATATAATAAGAAGGTACGACCTCGAAAGTTTGAAGTCGGACAAGTGGTATTGAGGCGTATCTTACCACATTGGGCAGAGGCAAAAGGCAAGTTTGCGCCAAATTGGCAGGGGCCGTTCGTGGTATCACGGGTGTTGTCCAATGGAGCATTATATTTAACAGATGTTGAAGGAAAGTGCGTAGAGACTGCTATCAATTCAGATGCGGTCAAAAGATACTATGTATGATTCCTTTTCAATTGTATGTTTGTATTTTGTTGTGATTTTGGAATTGAAATGATGAAGGCATTTTATTCTCTATCCAAACACTTTATCCATTGATAACCCCTTTGAGCCTTAATGAATGAATTCTTTCATATCCCTCTCTCGGAATCGCTCTAGTGCAATAAGATCGAAATTGCCAGAATGAAAAATGAAATTGCCAAAATGAAAAAATGATGAAAAATGAAAAAAATTGAATAAATGAATGAAAAAGAGAAAAAGACAAAGAAATCGGGAAAAAGTCAAAAAGAAATCCATCTAACTTATGAAGTTGGATGAACTACGTCCGACTTGATCCCGAAAGGGTACGTAGGCAGCCTCTCTGAGGTTCAGTCACAATAAAGAAAAAATCCAAAAATTCCCCACATATTGAAACTGGGGCAGAAGTTATGTTTAATAATTCCGAGAGTTGTAAATATTTTTAACCCTCGTTGAAATTTTGAGCCTTTATATCTTTCTTTCTTAACCCGTCCAAAAGCCACGTTACAGTCCAAAGAAAGACCTTCTGATCAATTTTGAAATGATAACAAATACAACGAAGGAGCGAAGCATCGGACAATACCCGTGGAACAGAAAACAAAATACAAAAAGCAAAAATGGAAAAAATATAAAAAAATGAGAGAGTCTCATCAGTGAAAACCTTAGCCGGCACTGTGAGGCAATTGTGAGGTTGAGAGAATAAATGAGAGAGTCTTATTGGTGAAAACCTTTCGAGGCACCGTAAGGCGATCATCAGAAAAGAGAAAAGGCAACAAAAAAGAGTATCGGTTTGGGTCAAAGGCAATTTGGAGTCTGAATAACGATTGGAACGAACTGGGTCAGAGTTTAAATACATGGCAAGGTCAGCGGAATCAGGCAGCAAATACTCAGATAAGTTCTGTCATCTCTCCGAAATACCCTTACCTTTCTTTCATTTTTCTGCATTTCATTGTTTACCTTTTTGAGAGCTAACTACCAGCTCCTGATAACGGAAGTTGGAACAACACTGGATCAGAAAGGAAAGGAGATTCGGGAAAGGAATAAAGAAGCTTGGCAAACATGGCCAAAGAAAAAGAAAACAGAACAAAAATGGAGAAATGAGAAAAATACAAAAAGAGTCTGCAAGGGACAAGAAGTCGGAAAGTCATGCAACATGAAAAAGCAAAAACAAAGGAAGCAATAAGAAGTGGAGACGGCAGATGCCAGTTGCCAGCAGTTTATATCTAATAAATTTTGTTTCATGCAGGAACAAATTGTCACTAATCACTTTAAAGTGAATGTGACCAATGTGGGAAATTTAAAAAAAACAGAAAGTCTGCCGAATAAGTGGAGAAATTCACAGGCAAGAAATAAGTTGGTAAAAAGGAAAATACCAAAAATAGGAAGGTAACATCTTTTAAAATCTGCTCCCCAGTCCTCAGGCTAAGGGAATACATTTCTGCATTGCACGTTTAATTTCTGTTAGGTGCCCACCTTCTAATACGGGAATACTTTTCTGCATTCGCATTGCACGTTTAAATTTCTGTTAGGCGCCCACCTTCAAATACGGGAATATTTTCTGCATCGCATTGCACGTTTAAATTCTGTTAGGCGCCCACCTTAAAATACCAAAAAGAGGAAGGTAACATCTTTTAAAATCCACTCCCCAGTCCTCAGGCTGAGGGAATACTTTTCTGCATTGCACGTTTAATTTCTGTTAGGCGCCCACCTTCAAATACGGGAATATTTTCTGCATTCGCATTGCACGTTTAAATTCTGTTAGGCGCCCACCTTCAAATACGGGAATATTTTCTGCATTCGCATTGCACGTTTAATTTTTGTTAGGCGCCCACCTTCAAATACGGGAATATTTTCTGCATCGCATTGCACGTTTAAATTTCGTTAGGCGCCCACCTTCAAATACGGGAATATTTTCGCATTCGCATTGCACGTTTAAATTTGCACGTTAGGCGCCCACCTTCAAATACGGGAATATTTTCTGCATTCGCATTGCACGTTTAAATTTACGTTAGGCGCCCACCTTCAAATACGGGAATATTTTCGCATCGCATTGCACGTTTAATTTACGGTAGGCGTCCACCTTCAAATACGGGAATATTTTCGCATCGCATTGCACGTTTAATTTACGTTAGGCGCCCACCTTCTAATACGGGAATACTTTTCTGCATTTGCATTGCACGTTTAATTTCTGTTAGGCGCCCACCTTCAAATACGGGAATATTTTTTGCATTCGCATTGCACGTTTAATTTCTGTTAGGCGCCCACCTTCAAATACGGGAATATTTTTTGCACATCATGGTTTATACAGTTAAAAAGCCCACACTGGGGCAGAAAAAGAAAAAAAAGAGGTAGTTTGTTGTTTTGTTTTAAGCAGGTTCAGTTCGAGATCAAGAAAAACGAGAAAAATCAACAAAAAAGAGAGTCAGCATCAAGGAAAATCAACAAAAAGGAAGATTCTGCATCACCGGAAAGGGAAGAAGAGCAAAAGCTAGATTAGGAACAATTGTAATTGTAGGATCATAGCTTAGAATAGCTTCTTCATTTTACATTTTTCCCCGGTGTAATAAGGAGTAAGTCAGCAGGTCTCAACAGTGTCAATGCAACAGTGAGTCTGGTAGTTTTAAACTGCCGGACCTTCCCGAACTACACTGACCTGATTTCTGTTTAGCCCAGGATATGTAGGCAACCTCTAAAGCAGGGTGCGGTCAAAAGGTTTTCAAAAATGCTTTCACGGAATATGCCGATGTGCAAAAATCTCTCATTACTGCTCACTTATCTTTGCACTGAAACTCTTCGTGTTCCCGAGCAAAGAGGGGCAGTTGTGAGCACATGATTTTTGCACCAGGCAAATAATTCCAAAATTAAAATAAATATGTTTTTGAGTGCAATTACTTGCTTTGCTTGAAATTAGTTATATTTTTGTGTGTTTGAATAAGTAAGAAAATTGGAAAAAATCAAAAAATAGTAGTAATTAATTTGTTAGTTTAGTTAATTAGAAAATTAGTAAAATAACTTAAGTAGTAGAAATTAGGAAAAAAAATAGCAGAAAATTACCAAAAAATACTAGAAAATTAGAGTAGGGAGTAAATTAGGATTTATAATTTTTCATAAAAGAAAAGAAAAAAAAAGTATAAAAGAAAATGCATAAAAATAATTAAAATACCAGAAAAAATACAAAATATGTATGGTATAATAAAATTGGGCCAAGATGCTGTCCAGATAGCTGGCCCAGTGTATTGAGCCCAAACGTTCCGGTCCGTAAGCCTGTTAATTAGCGAAAATCTTGGCCGTTCAATTGTATTATCCAACGGTTGAGATGAATGACGGAATTTTTGGTTTAATTAAATTACGAGATCGAATCGAAGCCGTCCATCCTAGTTGATCCAACGGGCGAGACCTTGGTCTCATTAGCATCCAAACGGCGTCGTTTTTGTAACGCGCCTAACAGCCGTTGATCTCCCTTCAACGAACGGTCGAGATTACCTGGGATGTTTGGCCTATAAAAATGCCTTGTCTGAAGCGGCCGCTTCATTTTTTCTAATGCTTAACCCTAGCCGCCCTTAATCCTCTCCACTTCTCTCATCTTCTTCATCATCTTTACCCATGGCGGCCACCACCCTCTACGGTGGTCGCCAGCTTTTCAACTCCCCATCCCCCTTTCTCTTCTTCTTCTCCTTCTTCTTTACTCCAGAAAGAACCCAGAAAAATACCCCGTTCTTCAAAGTCCCGGTCACCGGAGTTACACCGGTGACCACCAAAGTATGAAGAACCACATGAAACCAATGCCGTTCTGTTCCCCTTTACATGATCTATCCACCCATACCACTGGCTCCCCTCGAAAGTCCCCTGAACTTCTCGAATATCCCGAAGAAGGTCGTCGGAACCCTAACTCCGGCGACCCCAAGTTCAACCCCCAATCAAGACTTGTTCTTTACCCTCACCCAAACACCCCTCTTCAAGTCAAAATCAAAAAAGGCCTCGTCTTTAGGCCTGAGAGAAAATCAGATAAGGAAAAAAAAAAGAAAAAATTGAAAAAAAGGAGATATCTGGAAAAGAATTCGTGAGGGATTGGAAAAAGAAAAGAGTTAGGAAGCTCGGGGGACCGGCCCCGCAAGCTAAGTCCCTCGCCCCTTTAGTTTTCCTTAGTTTACTAGGATAGGTCTGTGATTTCTTACATGTTTTGGTCCTGACTTCTATGATTTTTGTGTTCGCATGATAAGTATAGATTGTTCTTGTTGATATTCTGTTCCTTTTCTTTTTGTTTATTTCAGTTCTGTTTTAATATGCCCTGTATATCCTTACCTTGCATGTTCTAATTGATTTGCGTTTCATATATTAGTTGTAAGGCTATTCTTGGTTCTCTTTTGGTGACTCTGTTCTTATCTCAAGTTTGAGCTTCGCATGCTAGTATAAGATCCTGTATATCCTTATCTGTTAACATGTTCCTTCTTTAAAATTCTTGACTAGTTCCTTTGAACATGTTAGTCATAGGGTTTATGTTGGTTTTCTGATTTTCATTTCTGTTTCACATCTCTTGTCATCTCGATCCTATGCTTCTCATGCTAGTCTAGGACCCTTCTGCTTATCTTCTCATGCTATGAATCCTTGCCTATTTCTCTGTGACCACACTGATTTCTTAACTTGTTCATCTCCTATGTGTCCCTGTGTTCTTTTGGGCCTGTTAATGATAGGACTGGGCTTCTTTTAGCTTTCATGGTGTAGCTTTCTCCTATTGTTATGCATGCTTAGCCTAGCTCTATTCTCTTTTCACACTAAGTTGCTTTTGAAGCACCCTGATTGAACTTTCCTGTTTTTCTTCACTGTTTCTCTCTATATCCTTCTCTTCATCATCTTCATGTCATCTGTCATGCATTTTTCCATGATTTGTTTCTGGTTGATTATGTTCTCATCATTCCATAGTTTATTTCATATTTTTGGCATGTTGCTCTGGTAATTATCCATAAGATGTCTTAGCTTGCTTTTCTTAGTTTGTTAATAATAGAATTCTGTTATTTGTCTCATGTCAATCCCATGCTAATCTGTTCTAAGATGTTTCCCTTTCACTGTTCCACCATGGTATCATTTTCTTCATCTTCATCTTGCTCTATCATATGCATACACAAGATTAGGATTAGATCATAACCCTATGTTTTACCTGTCCTGTTTGCTTAGCATGATCTTAGGGCCAATACTTGAAAGTAAATTCTAATTACCATTCTATTGAAATCCATTGTTTTATGAGTCATGTTGACTGTTTCATGAGAGTCTATGCTTCTGTGTGCCTACGCCATGAACCATTAAGGTTTTGAAGTTTTCAATGTATTATATAACATAAACTGCTTGTAACTAAGTCTAATTTGACATTGATTGACACATGAAATTGGGTAATGTGAACTGATTAATTAAGATTCAACCCTATCAATTGTTCCCTTCTGAGTTTTGATTGATTGATTCACACTGTTTGATATTATGTGGCTATACATGTTGAAAATGATTGAGTTCTCAGCGGTTCTTGTTAAGCATGAGTATTTGATTAATTGATTGAACTTTAGGAGGATTGGTTATAGCTGTAGTGCTAAGTTCCATAAAAATGGTTAGTTTTTAAATAGGTTAGAACTGAAAATGATCATAATTAGGCTATAAGTTTAATAATTGGTCTAAGAATGGTCAACCTTGCAAAGGGTTGACCTATTCTATAAGGCCCTAACACACAACTCACTGTTAACAGTGGCTGGTTGTGCAAAAGGGGCCATGTTTGCAAATGTAGACTGGCCCAGGCTCTATATTGAGCCCTGAACAGCAAAGTGGCCAAACCCGTAAAGGTTTTGGGCCCAACTGTTCAGTATATGGCTTTGATAGCCCAAGCTAAGTCTCAACTTGAGACTGGCTAATTCTTAAATAGGTTAATCATAATAACAAAGCAGGCTATGCCTGCAATTAGCTTTAATTAGGAATAAATTGGTCTTAATTGATTGGAATTAGTTTAAAAGTGGCTAAAATTGAAATAGTTCTTAAAAATAAAACTGGCCAGCCCTTAAATACTAATGCCAGGGCTGGCTATTAGTTAAATAGGTTCAAAACAAGCTAAAATCTGCCCTAGGCAAGCTGGTAAATCAGCAGTGCCTTTAGGGGCACAATTGGGTATTAAAAGGTGAAATAGTGAATAGTTGGAACTTAAAAGGGTAATTGAGACATTTATGCTCCTGATTTCTGCAATTTTGCAGAGATTTAGGGGTATAATGGTCTCCTAAAAATGGGAAATCTGTAAAAATCTTTAACTATTAAGGATACACTAGTAAAAGGCCATAAAAGAGAATCTTTAGAACCTTCCAGCACATGCTGGAAGGGTTTTGATAACTGAAAATGGGGACCTAAGTGTAGATTTGATAATTTTAGGAGGGGGAGAAGTGGGATAAAATCCCATAACTTTCTCCCCAAGTTTCAGCCTTAGGTTAACTATAAATACACCTTCAAAAGAGCTGAAAAGGGGATTCCATTAGAAAGCAATCTGAGTTAATATTTGGGGTTCCAATTCTGAGAGTAATCTGAAAAATACATTTAAATTGAAATTCATTGAATACAAAAAGCTTGAGAGAGAGAATTAGCAATACAATAGTAAGATTTTCTGGGTTTTCTATCGGATTTCCTAGGTTATCTACTTGAGTCTTCTCTGTTTGCTGTGGACTTTGTTGTTGCTGTGTTGCTGTGCTTCCTTCTCTTCACTATTGCATTCATTGTTGTTTCAATCCTTGCTGATTACTTACTTGCCTCCCCTAGACTCATCGGTTTCCCTTCATTTCATCCAGGTATATTCTTGTCCAAAAAT